>PVLC010008585.1:0-57664 GCA_004027655.1 Graphiurus murinus | reverse complement strand
TTCCTCTACATTCTCTCTGCTGTCCCTGGCTCTGTCCTTACCTATATGCTTTTATGCTTCCTCCTTCTGGGCTTGAACAGCAAAGAAAATTCCCAGTTTAATCCTTTGCTCTGGAATTTGTGGGTTCAAAAAATATTGACTCGTATAATCCCAGTATTTGAGAGGCTGAGACTAGAGGATCCGGGTTCACGGCCAGCCTCAGCTACTTAGTGAGGCACTCTGCAACTTAGTGAGACCCTATTTCAAAATAAAGAATAAAAAATAGGGCTGGGGCCAGGCATGGTGGCACATGCTTGTAATCACAGTACTTGGGAAGCTGAGACTGGAGAATCCAGGTTCCAGGCCAGCCTCAGCTTCTTAGTGAGGCTCTCTGCAACTTAGTGACACCCTGTTTCAAAATAAAAATTACAAAATAGGACTGGGGGTATAGCTCAGAGGTAGAATGCCCCTGGGTTCAATCCTCAGTAGTGCAAATAAATAAATAAATAAAATAAAAATTAAAAATAAAAATAGGGCTAGGGGTGTAGCTTGAAGGTAGAATGTCCCTGGGTTCAATTCCCAGTACTGGGGGAAAGTATATATATACTCATACTGGGTGTAGTGGCACACACTTATAATCCCAGCACTTGGGAGGCTAAGACAGGAGGATTTCGAGTTTGAGGACAGCCTCAGCAACTTAGTGAGGCCCTGTTTCAAAATAAATAAAATATGGCTGGTGTTGTAGGTTGGAAATAGAACGCCTCTGGGTTCAATCCCCCCTCCCCCCCGCCACACACACACACACAGAGCTGGGCATGGTGGTACACACCTGTAATCCCAGTACTTGAGAGGTTGAAACAGAAGGATCACAGGTTTGAGGACAGCCTCAGCAATTTAGTGAGATCCTGTTTCAAAATAAAACAAGACTTGGGGTGTTAGCTTGGAGGTAGAATGCCCCCCGGGTTCAATCCCCAGTACCATAAAAAAAAAAAAAATACTCACGAAAACGCAGGAGACAGGTACATCTGTGGCCCCGAATCTCCCTCAGAACATTTCGCTGTGTTGACTTACCAGTCTAACTTTGCAGCTTAGTTTGCCAGGCTTCCACAGTCCTGCAAACCTACTTTTCTATTTTCGCTTCTCCCATGTCAGACTGGACAACTCATGGTGCCCTGATATTTCTCAGACTTGCCATTCTCCATGGTTTATTAGGCCTGCTCCTTCCCCTGGGCTGTTCTCCTCAGCCTCCATCTACTGCTCCCAGTTAAACTCCCACCCCAGGAAGGACTTCCAATGTTCTACAGCACAGTGGGGTAGCTGCGGTTGACAATTAATTGACTATTTCTTTTCCTTTCTTTTGTGGTGCTGTGCATTGAACCCAGAGGCTTTCTATCTCTGAGCTACACCCCTGGCCCTTTTAAAAAATTTCTTGTTTTGAAACAGGGTCTTGGTAGGTTCAGCAGGCTGGTCTTGAACCTGCCATCCTCCTGTCTCAGCCTCCTAAGTACTGGCATTACAAGCGTGTACCACTATGCTGGGCCTTAATATTTCAAAATAGTATTGAAGAGGATTTTGAATGTTCCCAATGCCAAGAAATTAAAAGGTTCAAAGTGATATTCCAATCACCAATGATATACCAGTTACCTTAATGTGGTCACTACACATTAAATACATGCATTGAAATGTCACACTTCACCCCATAAACATGCACAATTACTAATGTCTATTAAGATATATTATCAGTTGGATGTGGTGGTGCACATCTGTAATTCCAGTACTTGGGAGGCTAAGACAGGAGGATTGAAGGTTCAGGGCCAGCCTCAGCCACTTAGTGAGACCCTGTTCCAACATAAAAAAAATAAAAAATAGGGTTGAGAATGTAGCTGAGAGGTAGAATGCCCCTGGGTTCAATCCCAAGTACAAATAAATAAATAAATAAATAAATAAATAAATAAATAAATAAATATTTAAAAAGGGCTGGGGGTATAGGTCGGAGGTAAAATGCCTTTGGGTTCAACTTCCATTACTTTTTTTTTGTGTGTGTGGTACTGGGGATTGAACCCAGAGGCATTCTAATTTCGAGCTACACCTGTAGCCCAATTTTATTTATTTGGAAACAGAGTCTCGCTAGGTTGATGAGTCTCACTACTTGCTAAGGTGTTCTTGAACTTGCAATTTATCTGAGCCTGTCCAAGTACTGGGATTATAAGCGTGCGCTGCCATGCCCAACTTAAAAAAAAATTTTAACTAAAAGTTAAATAAATAAAAAGGGATGGGGATGTAGCTTAGAGGACTACATCCCCATCTCATGTAGAATGTCCCTGGGTTCAATCCTCATATATAATTAAATAAAGCTATATGTAGTATATATATGAAATAATAATTAAATAAGGAATATTCAGTATACCTTACATATATATATATATATATATATATATATATATATATATGTAATTTTTTTTTTTTTTTTTTTTTTTTGCGGTACTGGGGATTGAACCCAGGGGCATTCTACTACTGAGCTACACCCTCAGCCACAGTTTTATTCTTATTTTGAAACAGGGTCTTACTAAGTTGTGGAGAGCCTCACTAAGTAGCAGAAGCTGGCCATGAACTGGGATCCTCCAGTCTCAGCCTCCCTAGTACTGGGATTACAAGCATGTGCCATCACGCCCAGCTTTGCATATATATAAATTTTAAAAAGATTTTTAGAGTGCCAAGGAAGTGGAACATGCCATAATCCAATCTAAGTACTTGGGAGGCTGAGATAGAAGGATTACAGGTTCAAGGCCAGCCTTAGCAACTTCGTGAGACTCTGTTTCAAAGTAAAAAATAAAGTGAAGCTGGAGGTGTAGCTCAGAGGTAGAATGCCCCTGTGTTCAATCCTCAGTAGCAAAAAAAAAAAAAAAAAGAAAAGAAAAAAGAAAGAATTTAGAAAAAAAAAAAATCCCAGCCGGGCGTGGTGGCGCACGCTTGTAATCCCAGCATTCGGGAGGCTGAGACCGGAGGATCTGGGTTCACGGCCAGCCTCAGCTACCTAGTGAGGCACTCCGCAACTTAGTGAGACTCGGTTTCAAAATAAAAAGAATAAAAAATAGGGCTGGGGTATAGCTCGGAGGTAGAACGCCCCTGAGTTCAATCCCCAGTACCGCAAAAAAAAGAAAGAAAAAGAAAAAAAAATCCCTCTTTTAAGGCAGAGGCCACTTCCTTCATGAAGTCCTCCTAGATTTCTTGAGGGAGTACATTTACTTTTTCCTCTAAATCTCCCTAGCAGTTTGACTCTCCCTTGAAGCTTATAACCTGCTTTGTCCCATCCTAGATTGTAAGCACCAAAGGGTGATAATTGTATTTGTTTCAGCTTTGTAGCACTCTCCCTAACCAACCCCCCCACCCCCATACTGAGCCTTGCATGTGGCAAGGGATCAATAAATATTTCCTGACTTGAGGGAAATGCAATCTTTCTTTCTTTCTTTCTTTTTTAGTATTGGAGATTGAACCCAGGGCCTCACACACACTAGGCAAGGACTTGAGTGAAATGGAGCCTGGAGTTTGGGCTGCTGGGAGCAGAAGGAGGTGGGGGCAAGTTCCTTCCTCTTTTGGGCCTATTCATCTGCAAGATTAGGGGTCGGACACCTGACCTCCTAGGACCCTCTGGGCTCTGGTGTTCTGACTCTACCTGGACTCACCAGGGGAACTTGTATAGGCCCCTCCCCAGGCCTCAGCTGCAGGAATGACCCCAGCTGGGCCCTGGACTGTTTCCCAGAGGCAGGCCGAGCAGGTGGCCTGGGTAAGCTGTGCCCTGGCCTGGAGATGGGTGGCAGGTGGAGATGACGCCCCTGTCAGAGAAAGTACGGTGTCACATTATCAGACCTCAGAAAATGCGGTTTCAGTATCTCCCTCCCCTCTGCGGTGTTTCCTGTCCTCTTCCATGCTCTATCCCTAGTCTGAGTAAATGTGCATTGAGGGGTTGAATCCGTCACTGTACTGTGTGGCTCTGAGGAAGTTGTCTTATCTCTCTGAGCCTCAGTTTCTGCACCTGTCAGTGGAGTTATTGACACTAACCCAGAAGATGGGGTGAGCCTGCTCATGTGAGAATGCCCAGAACTGTGCCTACTGCTAGATCTCCCTTCCAGAGTCTGGAAAAGGACAATTGGTCCTATTCACTGCCCCCAGCCCCCAGGGCAAAAGGCAACGCTGCTTTGTGAGGGCCCTGGGTGTGGAACACGTGGAGGAGCAGGCCACTAATGAGGAGGTCGGATGAGAGAGCAGAAGTCTTGCCCACACTGTCCTTGATTGCTGTGAAGATGGCAGCTCAGCCATTTTTTGTGCTGCTAAGGACCTATAGGGGCTGTCTGGATTTTCCTTGGGGGGGTCCCAGGTTCAGCCCCGGGGGACAGATAGGCAGCCGGCAGTGTGGCCCGGCCTGCACATGTGCACCTCGGCTGTTCCTGCCACTCTTCTGAGCCTGGTTCATCCGAGGCCCCCAGTTTCTAATCTGGTTGGGAAGGATTTATTTTTGGGTCCCTGTAACCTAGCAATGGGCTCACATGACCAGTGGCAGCTGCAGGCTGAATATACTGTTGGATCTTGGCTCCTGGCAGGGGGTGTGGGCCAGACTGTGGGGGAAGAAAGGGAAGGGAAAGGCTCTCACCTCTGCCTTCCTCCACCTCCCTCCCAGCCCCTGAGCCTGGCACCCAGCTGGGGACAAGGGGTGGTGGGTGCCTGGGAGTGGGGGCTGTGGACAGCTCGGAGCGAGCCACAGCGGAAGGGCCCCAGCTGTAGCCTGCTCTGGGGTGGGGAGGGTCGGGTGTCCATGCAGGCAGCAGTGAGTGCAGACGGGACACAAGGCTGGCCTCCCTGGGGTGAGGCAGGCTGGGGAGTGGGATGTCAGGCGCAACCCTGCTGGATGCTGGAATTCCAACATTTCACATCTTCTCTTTGTTTCCTGTTAAATTGTTAATATTCCTGGGAGGGAGAACGTGAATCTGCTATCATTGCCAATGGATTTATCAACCTCTTCCCAGAGAGCAGGTTTTGACAGAAGGCAGAGAGAGCAGAGAGGGAGGGCCGTGGGAGGGGCAGACGAGGGGTCCCAGGGAGGGAGTGATGGGCACGTAGAAAACACTCACTATTTATTGAATAAATTGATACATAAATGAAAGATAAACTTGGTCAGCTTCAAGGTTTCATGTAGCAGGAAAGGGTGCATGGGATGGGCAGATCTTGTCGGGAGGTGTTGGTAGGCAAGGCTGGGTAGGTCTGTACAGAGGATGTATAGAATGGAGAGATCAGTCCTGGGCACCAGCAGCCTCACCGTGACACTGAGGAGGGGGCTGCCACTGTTGGGAAGGGGTCTGGTTCCTGTCCTGTACCAGGGGACCTGGGTGTGCGTGGTGGGCCATGGGTGGCTGATGTGGTTTAGAAGGATCACACTTAGTTTTTCTTTTCTTTTTTTTTGCGGTACTGGAGATTGAACCCAGGGGCATTCTACCTCCGAGCTATACCCCCAGCCCTATTTTTTACTCTTTATTTTTGAAACAGGGTCTCACTAAGTTGCAGAGGGCCTCACTAGGTAGCTGAGGCTGGCCGGAAACCCAGATCCTTCCATCTCAGCCTCCCAAATGCTGGGATTACAAGCATGCGCCACCACGCCCGGCTAGAAGGATCATACTTAGTTTTTCTACCTTGTTCTTCTCACCCTTCCATCATGCTAAACTCTAAAGGAGGGATTGGGTCAGGCTTGATGGTGCACACCTAAAACCTCAGTGACTCGGGAGACTGAGGCAGGAGGGCTACAAGTTTGAGGCCAGCCTGGACAACTTAGTAAGGTCCTGTTTCACAAAATAAGTTAGATAAATAAATAAATAAAAATAAAATTACTATCACCAGCTGCCATTTCCTAAGCTGGGCTATATATAGCTCATGGTAGAGTGCTCCTGAGCTATTCTATCCCCAGTACTGCAAACATAAAATTAATTAATTAATTAGTTAATTAATTAATTAAAAGGAGAGATTGGCAGGGTGGGGGTGGGGTATGGTGTCAACAGCTACTCCAAACTCTGCCTGAGATAATTTACTGAAGTACCACATAAGAAGTGCCTCCCCAGAGTGGGCCCTCAGGGACTAGCAGCAGCAGCAGCAGCACCTCATCATCATTATTGTTATTACTATCATCAGTGCCACCCAGGCTTGAAAAGGCAGTTCCTCCCTCGCCCACCCACTTCTCTCTCTATCCTGAGCCAACATGGCCTCCAGCACCTGGGAGGAGGCTCTGGGACCCACAGCTTCCTTGGTACCGCCTTCCCCACTTGTTCTCTGGGAAGGTCTCACAACCTTGCCCAACGGTCACCAGACTAGCTGTTTGGTCAGGCATGGCAACAGTACTAGCTCCACTGACCCTGAGAAGCAGGCTATGTTTGTATGACAGGCTCCTTATACCTATTAAATAAACTGGGGAGTGAAGAATTTTGCCTATTTTATGGATAGAAAAATAAATATACGGTCAACTCAGAGGCCAAAGTCTTCCAACCAACCAGTAGAGTAGGGTCAAAAAAGAACCAAGGTTGTTTTTTGTTGTTGTTGTTTCGTTGTTGTTTTTACCTCAGTCCTCTGCTTTTTCTATAATTCTATTCCAAGGAACCCATGTATGCTTGGATTCTCTCTGAACCCCTTGGAAGGGGGCCATATCCGTCTGGGCTTCTGCACAGAGTGTCATGTCAGGACTCCAGGGAGGCTATGGGGCCAGGTGGGTAGGAGCAAATACTTTGACTTCAAACAGATCTAGGTTCAAATGTTGACTCTGGCCATATTTGATTTGAGGAAAGTCACTTCACTTCTGGTCTCTAGTATCTGTTTCATCACCTGTAAAATGGGAAAGTAATGGCTGCCTCAAAGATTGGTGTGAAGCCGGGTGTGGTGGTGCATGCTTGTAATCCCAGTACTTTGGAGGCTGAGACTGGAGGATCCAGGTTCGAGGCCAGTGTCAGCTACTTAGTGAGGCCCTCTGCAACTTAGTGAGACCGTTTCAGATAAAGAATAAAAAGGGGCTAGGGTTATAGTTCGGAAGTAGAATGCCCCTGGGTTCAGCCCCGAATACCACACACACACACAAAAAAGATTGGTGTGAGGGTTGGAGATACTGTATGTTAAGGGCCTGACACTCATAAGAGCTTGGGAAATGGCAGCTGGTGATAGTAAAGATGGACACACCAAGCGAGGTGTGGGGGCACGCACCTGTAATCCCAGTACTTGGGAGAGTGAGACAGGAGGATTACAGGTTTGAGGCCAGCTTCAACAACCTGTTGAAGGTGGGACCCTATTTCAAAATAAAAAATAAAAATAAAAGGGCTGGGTGGGGGTTACAGCTCAGAGGTGAAATGCCCCTAGGTTCAATCCCTAGTACCAGAAAGAGAGAAAGAGAGAGAAAAGAAAGGAAAAAAGAAAGAAAAGAAAAGACAAAACAGTTGCTGTAAGCTGGGCGTGGTGGCCCACGCTTGTAATCCCAGCATTCGGGAGGCTGAGACCGGAGGATCCGGGTTCGCGGTCAGCCTCAGCTACCTAGTGAGGCACTCCGCAACTTAGTGAGACCCTGTTTCAAAATAAAGAATAAAAAATAGGGCTGGAGATGTAGCTCGGAGGTAGAATGCCCCTGAGTACAATCCCCAGTACCGCAAAAAAAAAAAAAAAACAACAAAAAAACCCCAAACAAACAAACAAAAAAAACAGTTGCTGTATCAGCAGCCTCTCCGTTGTTGACATGGGGCCGGGGGCAGCCTACCTGTCCTTCCGAGTTCCCTGGGTAATTGCATGTTTGTATGGCTCTTTGGGTTGGGTCTAGTAAACAATTCTAGAACTCGCTCTTTGTTTTTGGAGACAGAAGGAGTTCCTGGATGGGTAAGTCTCAAGGCACAAGGCTCAGGAGCTGGTATCATGTCTGAATTTCCTGCCCAGGTTCATGCCAGGCTCTGCCATGTATAACTGTGTGGCTGTGAGCAATCTCTTCACCCTGGGCATGTGGATACCTTGGCCTGTAGAATGCTCTACAGCTCTCCCATGTGGGATCCTATCTTTGATATTATTCCTGGGGCACCGACACTTTCTTCATAGCGAGTAGGAGGCCCCTTATCTCAAAGGCCCGTCAAATGGCTAGGTATGTCCCATTGATGATGCTCCACAGATCTGTCCATTTCTACAGATGCAGACCAATCTGAGCCTTCTTGAATACCTAGCTCCCACTGTTCCTTTAGATAGCATAGGGTAGCTTGGTGGTGGGTGATAGATCCTACAATCTCTGTTAGCCCTCATAGCCACACTCCAAAGAAACATGTAATCTATAATCTTGGAACAAATTAATAATGTCCTTGTGTGTGTGTGTGTGTGTGTGTGTGTGTGTGTGTGTGTGTGTGTGTGGCAAATGCAGGGTTAAAACAAGGCCTTCAGCTTCCCTTCAAACCTGCTACCCTCAGTCTGTCTGCTATATAAATTTGGCATCACCCAAACAAGTTAAACTTGGACCACCCACTTCCCCAGCCCAACCTTGGGACCCCATATCTGCACTGACCTGCCTGCTATGAAAGCATCTTTGTCTTTCTGTCACACGGAACCATGCAATGACAGGGCAGTCGGGAACCTCAGAACTCATCGATCCTGTAGTTCCTTTGAACAGATAAGAAATCAAGGCCAAGATGGAAATGATTTGCTAAGGCCACACAGCTAGCAAGTGCCATGGCTCTGCTTTGAATCTGAATTTTCTGACTCCAAGTGCTTTTTTACTTTGTGATCAGGAAGATTCTCCTGCCTCTCATCACCTGGCCCCTTAAAGCTTTTGAGATGTAGTCCTGAGAGAAGTGAGAGGAGTTGGTCTTGCTCCTGGTCACTTTGCCAGGGGCACCGCTGCCCAGCTGTTCACTCCAGAAGTGGCTCTCAGGGGCTGGGTGGGAAGCAGGAGGCCATTAGGACCCAGAAGCACTTGGAGCATCCTGCTCTGCCGGCTGCCTCTCACGCTCACTGCAGTGGTTCAGGCTTCAGCAGCCTTGGAGAAGCATCAGCTGAGAGGAGCTATCACATGGGAGCCAGGAGCCGCTCAGCAAAGGTAGGAGTTGCCGACTAGGCCAGGAACGGGGGCCAGACCCAGGGCCTGGTGGTGAGTGCTGCAGTGCCGACAGAAGCGTGGCATTCCAAGGACCAGCCCACCCTACCCTATGGTGGGTGGTTTTGTCAGGGGATGGGCTCCTAGGTATCCCAAAGGCAGTACTGAGGTGTGGGCATCTCCAAGCCTTGAGATGGGGATTTGATCATCTTCTGCCAGCAGGAGTAGCCACTTCCTGCAACAGACAGTTTTCTCTATCTGTCTTGCTCCATGTCATAGAGATGGGTCCCCCACATCCTAGGAACAGGTCCTTCGGCATCTAGGCTGAGGGGCAACTGTGTGCTGGGCGTAGGCAACTCTGCTGGGTAGAGGTGTTGAAGCTCCCTGGCCTAGGAGGGGCATGCTCTTGTCTGAAGGAAGACTGGGCTCTAATCCTTCGGATGGAAGCTCTGTATCTGAGAAACAAGTGCATATGAAGCCCAACGACTCCTCTGTGGCCTTCGGCTGGGCATTTTATGCATCTCACATCCTGAAACAAGGCTATTTGTTACCTGACTATGCCCCTGCTAGAGGCCAGCCATCCGTTCCTGCGGTGGCAAAGCCTTCCAGGAACTAAGAGGTCCTGGAGGTGAGGGGGGTGGCGTTGGAAGGAAGCAGTGGGAGGATGCGAGTGTCTGCTGGAGTAGAAGGCATGATGACATGAGCTAGGAGTGAGTGAGGCTCCCTGGATTTCCCCCATGAAACCATCACACCACTGCCCTCCCCTCGATAGCCCAGGCCGTCAGTGAGGGAGTGCCCAGGAACCAGCTATATTAGTCTGTTTGTTAGGAGATAAATTAGGATCTTGGAATTTGGGAGTCATTGTGGACATACTGGCAAAACTGAAGAGGCCATGATAAAGAGAAATGTCTGATGCCTTCTCATCTAGGGCTTCATCATGGCTGCACAGCACTCCTCCGTGTCCACGTGGAAATCATGTCTGGGACCCTGCCTGAGCCTTGCTAGATTGGATTTTTGCTGTCCACCCACCCATGGTGGGTCCTTATTCCTCTGGCTACCAGGAACCCAGAACCACATTTTTCTGGGCC
This sequence comes from Graphiurus murinus, assembly GCA_004027655.1. Taxonomy (NCBI): domain Eukaryota; kingdom Metazoa; phylum Chordata; class Mammalia; order Rodentia; family Gliridae; genus Graphiurus; species Graphiurus murinus. The sequence continues at coordinate 47,512 of PVLC010008585.1, read as the reverse complement.
CTTCACAGGTAGAAGGAATGGGTAAATCATGACATGAAGAGTAAGAGCCAGCCGGGCGTGGTGGCACATGCTTGTAATCCCAGTACTTGGGAGGTTGAGAGAGGAGGATCCAGGTTCGAGGCCAGCCTCAGCTACTTAGTGGGGCCCTCCACAACTTAGTGAGACCCTGTTTCAAAATAAAGAATAAAAGTTAGGGCTAGGGATGTAGCTTGGAGGTAGAATGCCCCTGAGTTCCTTCTCTGTACTGCGAAAAAAAAAAAAAAAAAAAAGAGTAAGAGCCAAGGATGCTCCTCTAGTATTTCTTTGGGGCATTCCTCCTGGTAGATTGTCTTAAGAGAAGCTGACGTCTCCACTTTTGTGCACTCTCTTCATCTTCTCCACAGACCCTAAGTCAAAGTACCGTCTCACCTGGGAAATAAGCTTTCTGCTATACCTGGAGAGAGGCATGTCTCTAAGCAGTTGCCCAAAGTTAGGGCAGCCTCCAGGGCTGGGGATGTAGCCCAGTGGTAGAGTGCTTACCTAGCATGCACAAGGTCCTAGGTTCAGTCCCCAGCACCCCCCCCCCCAAAAAAAAGGCAGGCCTTGAATTCAGGAGCCTGGATTAGAGAGTCTCGTGGCTGGCCCACAGACAACCAGTAAACTGAGTATTCTTGGAGTTTGTACTAGGGGCAAGGATTCAACTAATCAGTCTATGTCTGGCTCAATTCATAAAATTGCATTGAGCACCTATTGTTAGATTTGTGTAAGGTTCATGATAACACCAAAAGCTCATGGAGATTATGAGATGATAATTGTGCTAGGCATGGTGATGCACGCCTGTAATCTCAGTACTTGAGAGGCTGAGACAGGAGGATTGCAAGTTCAAGGACAATGTCAGCTATTTAGCGAGACCCTAAGCTATTTAGCGAGACCCTGTTTCAAAATAAAAAATAAAAGGGGGCTGGGAGTACCAAATAAATAACTGTGGAGAAGAGTGGGGCTGTGGAGGCCATGTGGTATTCAACATTGCAGCCAGAGAAATAAGTTTAAAATTGAGCAAGCACAACCAAGGTGTGGTGGTACATGCTTGTAGTCCCAGGAAGCTGGGACAGGAGAATTGCAGGTTTAAAGCCAGCCTCAGCAACTTAGTGAGGCTCTCAGCAACTTAGTGAGACTCTGTTTCCAAATAAAAAATAAAATAGGGCTGGGGTTGTAGCCTGGAGGTAAAAAGCTCCTGGGTTCCATACCAGTAAACACACACACACACACACACACACACAAACACACACACTTACACACTTGAGAAACCACATTCCTAGCCTGGAAACTCAAAGAATAATCAAATGTTTTCATGTGGAGGAACTTTGGAAGGTTGTTCAGTCCTCCAACCCTCCCATTTCACAGATGAGGAAACTATGGCCCGGAGAACTTTAACTTGTCTACCAGATGTGGCATGCTGCAGTTTGCCCTTAAATTACAAAAATCTTCATACTATATTGAGGGAATCTGCACTGCAAGAATGGTATATGTAAATGAAAAAAATTAATTACATTGGGTAACCCATTTCAATTATATGTACTCCACATGGATAATGACACATAAAACATATGTGATCTTGCCATTTTATCAGGAGAAATGAGAGGTGCTGGTTGCTTCCAATCTCCTTTGCCTCAAGCTCATCCACTTCCACCATCACAGAGCTCCTCCCCCTCTCAATGCCTACACCCCTTTTACATGGGCTCCTCCCTGTTCTCTTGACCGCGATGACAGTTTAGAGTCACCAAGGCCTCAGAGGGTCAGCCCAATGACCGGTGGCACAGGGAGCTGGGAAATGGAAGATTAGGCACTGTCTTCTCCCACCTGCAGGACACAGTGGCCTTGAGCTGCTAGAGTCGGTGGAGGAAGGCAGCATTCAGGTGACTTATGCCTTTTGGCCTTGGGGGCACTGGAGGCTGGATAAACTGGCCTTCCAGCCAGGATATTCTGTTTTCATTGTTCTTTCTCAATATCTCCAAAGTGGTAGCCCTTTGTCTTGGGGGAGGTGATGTCAGAAGAGACTAAAGCACAGTCCTCCTTTTCAGGTGACAGCTCTAGAGCAGTGAGAGATGTTTTTAGGGACAATTCAAATTTGGCAAGAGCTTACTGGAAGCCTACTATATTCCCATCGAGGTGGAGGGCACCTTCAGGAATAGGAGGACACAGTGAGCAAAAGAACCAGCCTTGGGGCTAAATTGCCTGTGTAGGTACCTGGACCTTGCCACTTACTAGCTGTGGAACCTTGGGTAAGTTCCTTAACCTCTCTAGGTCTCAGGTTAATCCCCTTGGCAAAAAGAGATAAGAATGGCATCTCTCCCATAGAGTTGTTGAGGACCAAAATGAGTTGATGTTGATTGTGTGTTCAGAACAGAGCCTGGCATGTAGAAAGCACTCTGTAAATGTTTCTGCTTGTGATGAGAACTGCTATTAGTGAAACCCACCAGAATGGCAAACACAGTTGTAAAGTAGGTACTATTCCCTTCATTTTACAGATACCTTTGTGAGAAAACGCAAGTCCAGAAGAGTTGCAGATTTAGTAATGCCCAGACCTGGGACTGGAAGCCATACCTTATGCTCCATTTACTCTCCATTTGGAGGAGACCAGAAATCAGGAAATTCGCATAAGCAACCTTAAAACTGGGACACTGACCCAGAGCTCAATGGAACCTGGGAAAGGGAGACAGAGCACTTAGAATCCCTGGATAACAGCCTTTGAAAGGGGAGAAGGATATGGAGAGCCACAGGAAGAAAGTAGAAATGGAGGGCCTGCAGGCCACTCAGAAGGCAGAGTAGTGTTGAGTGGTGAAGGCTCCACCCCTCTTATGTCTCTTGCTTCTTCCCAGTCACCAAGGCTGACCCTTGAGCCACCTACCTTCAAGAAGGAAATAGGAGTTCCTGAGACTGCAGCCGCCTGGCCTGGTGCTCTGTCCATGGAAGAGACCAGCCTCAAAGGCTACTGACAAGAATTTGCCTAAGAGGCTCCAGTAGGAGCCCCCCCCCCCCCAACTCCCTGCCAAGAAATTGGGAAGCCTGGGTCTGGGCTCACCATCCCAAGGTCGTGGACTAGGATGGGGGATGGGCCTGTAACGGGAGGTGTCCTGGGTGTCCTCTTTCGGCCCCATGGAGTCCTCACCCATCCCCCAGTCATCAGGGAACTCTTCTACTTTGGGAAGGGTTCCTCAAACTCCAGGTCCTTCTACTGCCAGTGGCATCCCAGAGGTGGGACTGCGGGACATAGCTTCAGAATCAGTGGCTCTCTTCTTCATGCTCCTGCTCGACTTGACCGCTGTGGCCGGCAATGCTGCTGTGATGGCCGTCATCGCCAAGACACCTGCCCTCCGAAAGTTTGTCTTTGTCTTCCACCTCTGCCTGGTGGACCTGCTGGCCGCCCTGACCCTCATGCCCCTGGCCATGCTCTCCAGCTCCGCCCTCTTTGACCATGCCCTGTTTGGGGAGGTGGCCTGCCGCCTCTACTTGTTCCTGAGCGTATGCTTCGTCAGCCTGGCCATCCTCTCGGTGTCGGCCATCAATGTGGAGCGCTACTATTACGTGGTCCACCCTATGCGCTACGAGGTGCGCATGACACTAGGGCTCGTGGCCTCTGTGCTGGTGGGTGTGTGGGTGAAGGCCCTGGCCATGGCTTCTGTACCAGTGTTGGGAAGGGTGTCCTGGGAGGAAGGAGCTCCCAGTGTCCCCCCAGGCTGTTCACTGCAATGGAGCCACAGTGCCTACTGCCAGCTTTTCGTGGTGGTCTTTGCTGTCCTTTACTTCTTGCTGCCCTTGCTCCTCATCCTCGTGGTCTACTGCAGCATGTTCCGAGTGGCTCGCGTGGCTGCGATGCAGCATGGGCCGCTGCCCACGTGGATGGAGACCCCCCGGCAACGCTCTGAATCTCTCAGTAGCCGTTCCACCATGGTCACCAGCTCGGGAGCCCCCCAGACCACCCCGCACCGGACGTTCGGGGGAGGGAAGGCAGCAGTAGTCCTCCTGGCCGTAGGGGGTCAGTTCCTGCTCTGTTGGTTGCCCTACTTCTCTTTCCACCTCTACGTTGCCCTGAGTGCTCAGCCCATTTCAACTGGGCAGGTGGAGAGTGTGGTGACCTGGATTGGCTACTTTTGCTTCACTTCCAACCCTTTCTTCTATGGATGTCTCAACCGGCAGATCCGGGGGGAGCTCAGCAAGCAGTTTGTCTGCTTCTTCAAGGCAGCTCCAGAGGAGGAGCTAAGGCTGCCAAGCCGGGAGGGCTCTATTGAGGAGAACTTCCTGCAGTTCCTCCAGGGGACTGGCTGTTCCTCTGAAAACTGGGTTTCCAGGCCCATACCTAGCCCCAAGCAGGAGCCACCTGCTGTTGACTTCCGCATCCCAGGCCAGATAGCTGAGGAGACCTCCGAGTTCCTGGAGCAGCAACTCACCAGTGACATCATCATGTCGGACAGCTACCTCCGCCCTGCCCCCTCGCCCCGGCCGGAGTCATGATGGGCTGCCGGACACTTGAAGGGAGATGGGACTGGGGGCCAGTTACGATTGCAAGGACTGCCTTGTGGGACTACCTTTTTTCAGCTGGCTGGGGCTGGGACTGGGACTGGAACTAGGACTGGGGTTTCTGCACACAACTTTTACTTAGTTCCTGAGTCAGGACCAGAGCCAACAGAATGGACGTGTGGCAAAAGTCTTGGACTTGGCTATGATCTTTGACTACTGGGGGAGGGAACCTGGGTATGGTGAGACAGTGATGAGAGAAAAGGGTCACAAAGGTGAGGTGAAGCCTCTCATCCAGTGACCTGTCCATGCCTCAGGAAGCAGGAGAACTCACTAAGGGTAGGAGTTGGAGGATTAGGGAAACAGGCCAGGTTTGGAGTTATTCGGGGGACCACTGAGGATATTTTGGTTTTCAGTGTAATTGTCCAGGGCAGTAATTGCACCCAAGCAAGGTAAGAAAATGACCCATGTCTTCCCATTTCTTACTAGGCTTGAAAAGAATGAAATTGTAGTCAAGGGTTTCCATATGAGCTAACAGATCTTTTTCTAGTTTTATATCTGAGTTTCCTTAACATGAGAAGACCAGAAGAGGTCTTCTCTTCTTAAGTTTGGCCAGCAATTAGCAATCAGGGTACATGCAGTGGAAGACAGGAAAGGTGACTACAGCTCTCTTTCCCATTCTTCAGGAAAACCCCTTCTATTTATCTTTCTCCTGCATGTAGGAGATTAAGCGTGGGGCTTGTTCTTAGGAGTGATGAGAATAAGACAGGATGTTTTTATCTTTAGGATGAATAACTAGAACTATTAGGACTTGGATAGCTGAGGGTGGGGGTTAGCATCTGAATTGGTAAGGCAGCTGGATACAGAGACACCAGGTAAATCACCCTGATCAATAATACTGCAAATCTTTTCTTTCCAGGACTGGCCTCCCTGATCTCTCTCTTCTCATGGCAGTGACCCACTTCCAGCCCCTTGGATAATCGAGTACAAGAGACTAAGGTTGGGCATGGGAAGGGTGGGGTTTCCATGGTCCATTAAATGCTTCCCTACTCCCATTCATCGCTCTCAAAATTAGCTTCAGTGATAAGACTTAAATCTCTCTCCTATTTTCAGCCCTGGGTTGGAGAGGGTACAAGAGCTGCGCTCAGCTGTTTACTGATTGAGACTGTAGGAACTGTTGATTGGTACTGGTGGTGGTATTTTCAGTGAAGAGGGAAGAATATCAAACTGGACAGGACACCCATTTGGGACCACCTGTTCATCTCTCTTCCCTCAATTCAATCAGGTAACACTAAAGGCTTAAGGCAGGGCCAGAGGGTGGTATGGTCTATATTTGAACAAATTCCTGTTTCACTGAGCATCAAAGGGGGAAAAATGGGCTGCTGGAAGTGTAGTAGTTTCCCCTTTGAACAGCCAATAAATATTTTGTATGATAAAAAGTTGTACTGATATCAGCATTGACTCCTTCAGTTCAATTCAGTGCATAATAGTCGAATACCCACTATTCCTTAGGACCCACACAGAGGATGTGTGGTCACTGCCTTCAAGGAGTTCATAATCTAATTTGACCATATATATTTTTATAGAGCATTCAGATCTGACAAAGCATTAAAGAATGTGCTTGAAAAATCTATTGGACAATATAGTTATGGTTCTAACTTCTGAGAGTTCACTGCAGTGACACATAAAGGTTTCCTGCAGATTGTGGGAAGTGTGGAGGGTTGTAAATGAAAATCTCTGGTGAAGAGAAAATGTATTAAATGAAACTGGGCAAACAGCTTTTTCCCTTTTGAATTAGGAAAATTTCCAGGTTTCTGTCTTCCTACCACTAAACTATTATTGTAGTCCAGTGCCTATCACCATGCTCTTACAAAAGCATATACATCAAGGAGAGCCCTTTGTGATTAAAAAATACGTTTACCTCCCTCCCCTCCCATTTAAGGTAAACTTATGTGAGGAATCTTATTCCTAGACAAGGGGAAAACTCTTCTTTCAAACACCACTAACCGTCGGATAGATGTACGGTATGGCCAGCAGATGGCGGTGTGATTCCAGTGGAAATAAGAAAGGTGGCTGTGTGGGGGCGGGGGTGAGGAAAAGGGAGAGCATTAAACATTGCTTGGCAGCCATTTTGTTAATTTATTTTGCCTTTTCCTTTAACATCCCCCTCCAACCCTTCCTTCACATATATCAAAGAAGAGAATATTTAAGGGCAAGGATACCTCTAATTCAGCCTGAAGTTACCTGACACTGTGATCTCGCTGACATTTACTACAGAGTTTGACATACATGAGTTCTTTTGCCATTTGTTTTTCCCTGTAGGAATGGATCATGAAGGAAATAAAAGTTTACCTTTTATTATGACGAGAACAGCCCCAACAATTTCTGCTATTACTACCTTTTAGGAGTTTTCTGCTCAGCAGGATGGCTTGGCAAAGTTCATTACGTAATCCTTAATTTTGAAAGCTGTTCCTGGGCAAAACTTGATTTCTTTAATGCCCTGAAGAATCAACAGGTTGAGGCAACTATCCTGTAGTTACTTTTTCCTGCATCCTGGTGGTATGGGGTGACTCCAGATCCTAGATGAAAACCTTAGACTTTCTGTTGTCAGGTGTCCCCAGGCAGTATCTTGTAGGGGGAATGGTAGAAAAGAAATGAATTTATAGTTAGACAGATCTGCTTACTCACTGTGTGAATTTGGGGAAGCTGCTTAATTTCTCTGAGCCTATTTCCTCATCTGTAAAAATGGGGATCATTTTTACCTACCTCACAGGGATGTTGTGAGGATTAAAAGAGATGAGATGTGGAAGCGCCTAGCCATACAGGCAAATAGGTACTCAATAAATACTGGTTTTTCTTTCCTTTCCTCTTGCCCTTTTTCCCCAGCGTGTTGAAAATGGAAAAGAAGCCCCGTTCATTCTGACAGTCATTTGCAAATGAGTAGGAATTTTTCAAACTCTGAAGAATTGGCAAATAGTTTTGGATTAATGTGGTTCTAATCTTCTAATTAAATGCTTCTAATCAATGAGTCACTACTATATAGACCTTTTTATTGGGACTTTATATTCTTTTAGATTCTATTAGGGAAATAAAGTAACTTTTAACTACAGAGAAAAGTTTCAGGGGCTGCAAAAAAGTCCCCTTTTGTAGAATGCACGGTGAGAGTAACTCTGGGGCTGTACTATTTAGCAGTAAAGATAATTTAGGACCAGCTTCACAGTAGTTCCCAGGGTTATCAGTGAAAGGGTATCTGTATGGGGCTTTCAAAGGGAATTTATTTATTTTCAGGTGATACTAGAGTTGGGAGGTAAATTTTACTAGTTCTTTTTTTTTTTTTTTTTTTTTTGCGGTACGGGGGATTGAACCCAGGAGCATTCTTTACCTCCTAGCTACACCTCCAGCCCCATTTTTTATTCATTTTGAAACAAGTTCTCACTACGTTGGGGAGGGCCTCACTAAGTAGCTAAGGCTGGTCGCGAACCTGCCATCCTTCTATCTCAGCCTCCCAAGTACTGGGGTTACAAGCGTGCGCCACCACGCCGGGCACAACTTTCCCTTATATGTGGCATCACAAGAGGAAATTTTAGGAGATGGAGAGGATGCATTGGTTTGTTTCTCGGTGTGGGGTTGAGGTTCATTTATCTCAGTATAAGCCCTAAACTCTTAAGTAGGTCAATTATAGCTTACACCGGAGAGATGGGAGGAATGGAAATTTTATGGATAAACTACGAACCTTTCAGATTAGAGTATCTGCTAGCGATTTGAAGTGGTCCTTTGTCAACACAGGAGATGGGCAAATCTACACCCCACAGAAATTCATACGTATTAGCACACTAGAATATATTTTTAAGAACAGGAGGCATAGAGCCAGAATATCGGGATAGTTCTTGACCTGATGGATGTTAACAGATCTCAGATGAGAAGCGTGGCCGGAGCTCAGGCTGGCAGTTCGCTCCCATTCCCATAGATCGGACTAAGATAACTTAGACAGAAGAATGTCCTACACTTGGGAAGGGGCCCTGGGTCGTCACAGTCAGAATCAGAGATCAAAGGGGTTTTCTGGCAGCGAGAACTTCCAGTAGTAGTTTCCGTGACCGCTGTTGGCTCTTACTTGGGAATCTCATCTCCTGTCCCCCAAACCCGCTGGGTGACCTCAGGAAGACACCAAGAGCTGAAGGCCCGGATTTTATAAGTTTATCCAAATCGCAGAACTGAAAAGACAAAAAGGGAGTTAAGGCGGGGCGGTGCACAGCGAGCTCCACAGAACCTCACAGCTCCGAAGACCCGCCACCCTTCCTGGGGACTTCCGCTTTCGTTCTCCTGTCTTCTCTCAGAGCAGCTGTGTTACAAGTGGGACCGGCCGTAGGGCGTCGCCGGAAGTGTCGCAAAGACCGGATATCCGGTTCCACCGGGAGCTAGGGGAGCTGTCGGAGAGGGCCGCCGCCCAGCAGTAGACCCGTCTCAGCCGGCGGAGCCGTACTTCCCCTGGTGTGTGAGTGAGCCCCGGCCCGGTTCCCTCTCCCGCCGCCGCCATGGGCTGCACGTTGAGCGCCGAAGACAAGGCGGCGGTGGAGCGGAGCAAGATGATCGACCGCAATTTGCGGGAAGACGGGGAGAAAGCGGCCAAAGAAGTGAAGCTGCTACTACTCGGTGAGGGCCTGGGGGCGGGGCTGGAGTGGCGGTCGGGAGAGCCGGGCACTTCCGAAGCCTGAGCTGGGTCTGGCGGGACGGGCGGAAAGGACCCCAAAGGGATCTGGAGGGCGTGCCGGGGTGTCGGGTTTGGGTGGGTGAGGCTTCGGAGGGAGTGATAAGGGGGTGGGGTTTTGAGGTTGTAGGAATTAGGCTGGAGAGGGTGTAACTCCCGGCTGGTGTGGCAGTTAAGAGTTTGGGAATATGGGGCTTTGAGACTGGGTTAGAAATCTGGGAAAAGCTCATAAAGGAAGAGTCGATCTTAGAGAAGGTTTTATATTGGGTTGGAACACGTTGGTAAGGAGGAGGACGCGATTGAGTATCTGTTGGGCTTGTAAAATGGTTTGAGCGTGGTGATACTTGATGGCAGGATAAAGCTGCAAAGCTTGAATGACTAAATGGAGAAGGCGTGACAGAGTGGTCACATAAAGACGCTGTCATTTGTTAGAGATCAGTGAGCATTTTGAATGGTCAGTATGGTGGAGGAACTATGGATTATCCAGGAACCTGAAGCTAGGTGGTTGAGGTAAATGGCAGTTTCTGAGATACAAAGGAAAAGAGTTTGGGTGCAGAGGCCGACTATACTTTTCCGTCTTTTGCTATCATTTTTATTCTCGAGATTTTATAACTTTTTGTTTTATGAAAGGGGAGGAGGATGGTATAAGCTGAGGAAACTCAAAGAATGGCTTGTTTGAGGTTTGTGGCAGATCTAGTGGACAATAGATTACACATTGAAAATTGCTGAATAGTTGCTAGGGGTGGCGTGCAGTGGGAGTAGAGTTATTTTAGGATAAATTATGGAATTGGATATATTTACTGTGGGGCTGATAAATTTCTAGGGAGCCGATTTATCACTAGAGACAATTGTCTCTTTAAAGCAAAAATATTGGCACCAGGACTACTGCATGTTACCTGATACTCATTTTAAGTGGCTTTTAGATAGAGCCAGATGCATTTTACTCAACATAATTTAGTTTTAAACTTTTTTTTTTTTGTGGTACTGGGGATTGAACTCGGGGGCATTCTACCTCCGAACTATACCCCCAGCCCTATTTTTTTTTTATTCTTTATTTTGAAACCGAGTCTCACTAAGTTGCAGAGTACCTCACTAGGTAGCTGAGGCTGGCCTCGAACCTGGATCCTCCGGTCTCAGCCTCCCGAATGCTGGGATTACAAGCGTGCGCCAAAACGCCCGGCTTAAACTTTGAGAGACTTAGATCTTCTGGCATTAGCTTGCCAATAAATTAAGCCTCATTTCTTCATTATTATTTTCTAGGAATCTGTTATAGAAGACTAAGTGGGAGTCATGGTTTCTATAAGCAGTAGAAAAAGAAGTTGCTTTAGGGGAAGTGCCAGATTTTAAGTGTGAAGCTTCAGAGGACAGAATACACCACAATAACCCAATTCTTATTTTGTATTCTATGATATGCTGGGTGCCCTTACTAATTTTTTTATGTTAATGTATTTGGTTGTAGATTGTAGAAGCTCTAGTGACAGTTTTTTGGATATAGATGAAAAGTTACCCATTGCAGCTTGAATTTCTAGTTTGAATACCTGAACTTTCAGAAGGCATGAGTTTACATTGTGGTTCTAGACTACCACCGACTGTATAACATGTATCTTCTGTGGATGAGCACAGTCCCTGGCACATAGTAGGTGCTCCTTAATTATTTGTTAACCAGTATGAGCCAACTCATGTTGGACATTGATCTTTGGAGCTTTTCAGAATTTTGGTATGAAACACAACACGCTAGGCATTAGAATTTCCTGTATTGATTATGAAATTAAAGGTGTTTTCTCATCTTTTGTAATTAAAGGTGTATTCTCATCTTCTGTGGTAATTTGATTTACATTGACCATCAGAGATATCCTCAGGACACTGGCGTATTGTAATACAGTTGTAAACTGTGAGGCTTTCTTCCAAGTGACAGGAGATGGCAGGCAGTACTTAGACAAACAGAATTTATCCAAATGTCTGGAAAAATCTTAATTTAGGACTGTATAAATAGTGGATTTGTTTGTTTTTGTGGCACAGGGGATTGAATTTAGGGGCATTCTACTTCCACGCTACATCTTCAGCCCTATTTTTTATTTTGTATTTTGAAACAGGGTCTCACTAAGGGGAGGGCCTCACTAAGTAGCTGAGGCTGGCAGCGTACCTGTGATCCTCCTATCTCAGCTGCCCAAGGGCTGGGAATTATAAGCATGTGCCACCATGCCTGGCTTTAAATAGTGGACTTAATTAAAAACAAAATTAAACACATGATGAGTTAAGGAACTTGAAAAACTACGTAAAAATCAGAGTACTAAAACATTTGCTTTTGCTGGATGTGGTGGTGCATGCTTGTAATCCCAGTACTTGGAAGGCTAAGACAGGAGGATCATAGGTTCAAAGCCATCCTAGGCAACTTAGGGAGTCGCTCAGGAACCTAGTGAGACCCTATTTCCAAATAAATAAAATCGGGCTGGGGGTGTGGCTTGAAGGTAGAATGCCTCTGGGTTCGATTCCCAGTACCAAAAAAACAAACAAAAACATTTGTTTTTAATTTTTACTACACTGATTTCTTATTTATTTTTTATTTTCATTTTTTTGTGGTACTGGGGATTGAACCCAGAGACATTCTACCTTCAAGCTACATCCCCAGCCCTATTTTACTTCTTATTTGGAAACAGGGTCTCACTGAGTTGATGAGAGTCTCACTACCTGCTGAAGCTGTTCTTGAACCTGTGATCCACCTATCTTAGCCTCCCAAGTACTGGGATTACAAGCATGCACCACACTTTGCTCTGATTTTTTTTTTTAAAGTAAGGGTTTTTTTTTTTTTAATACTATATATATATAGTATTTTTATATATATATAAAAATTACTATATATTTATATATAAATAATACTATCTATATGTAATATATAATAATACTATAATATTTATATATAAATAATACAATATATTTATATATATAAATAATACTATATATATATATAGTTTTTTTTTTTTTTTTTTTTTTGTGGTACTGGGGATTGAACTCAGGGGCATTCTACCTCTGAGCTACACTCCCAGCCCTATTTTTTATTCTTTATTTTGAAACAGGGTCTCACTAAGTTGCGGAATGTCTCACTAGGTAGCTGAGGCTGGCTGCAAACTTGGATCCTCTGGTCTCAGCCTCCCAAATGCTGGGATTACAAGCGTATGCCACCACGTCCGGCTATTTTTGAGCAAGTTAAATCAACAAATTTCAATAGGTTGCAAAAACAGCTGCTCTTGCTTGAGCCATATTACAATGAACATATGAAATTAAAATGGTCTTTTGTGCTATTTGTATAATTAAAATATACCCAGATCAGCATACAAATAATTTTTTTTTTGGCTGTAGAATTAATCTTCTTTGATGTACATGCAAGTCATTTTTACTTTAGCACTATGAAACTATTCAACTTAAAGTTGAAATCTGTCTACTTCCCTTGTTTCCCCTGGCACATAATATGTTTTCTTCCTTACAGAGATGTAGTTTTGAATAGTGATTAACAGCATTGTTTCTGAAGTCAGACTGCTTCAAATCCTGATTTCTACTTACTAGCTAAACCTTGGGGAAAGTTATTAATTTCTCTGTCTGCCTCAGTTTCTTTATCTTTAAAATGGGGGAAATAGAGATACTTCATAGAGTTGCTTTGAGGATTAAATATGAAAACAGTGTAAAGCAGAACACAGCTAGGCACATAGTACTATTAGCTGTTATTGTTATTAAATTAGAGTGAATGTTTTAGGCTATAGGTACCATAGAAATTCAAATTAAGAAGCTATTGTGGCTAAAAATCAATTAAGGAAGACTTTAGTATTGTAATTCTTCCTTTGATTACTTTCAGTTTGAATTTCCTTTATATGTCATTGGAAAGATCTTGCCATTGCAAATTAGTGTTTAATCACAATTTTTCTCTTGAAAGACAAAATATATATTATACAAAGCTTCCCAGTGTGCAACATATAGAATGACATACAAGTGTGCTATTTGCAAATTTCTTATAGTGTTGAAATTTTAAATAATTTTTTATAACTTCAGAATTTTACAACAGTTAAAATAATACTTGAACAACTTTGTTGTGATTTCCCCCTGTAAACTTCCTGAATTTAGAAATTTGAAACAATTTTATTAGGAATATTTCTATCAATTTAATATAATCTGTAATACTTTATATTTCACTTTTCATGTGATAATATTATAGCGTAAAGAATTTTTTCCGTCAGGCCCTTTCAGCTTATTCCAGTAGCCTACAGATACTTTCTTCTTAATCTCCTTCTCCTCCTTTGTTCTTTATTCTTTATTCTTTTTTTTTTTTTTTTTTTTTTATGTACTGGGAGTTGAACCCCAGGGCCTTGCACATGCTAGGCAAGTGCTCTACCACTGAGCTACATCCTTAGAAATACCCAGCACTACCCCCCCCCCCAATTGGTGGTACTATGAATAGAGCCTTAGGGCATTCTACCTCTGAGCTACACCCCCAGCCCTATTTTATTCTTTTATTTGGAAACAGGTTCTCACTAAGTTGCTGAGGCTGGCTGCAAACCTGCAATCCTCCTGTCTCAGCCTACCAAGTACTGAGATTATAAGCATGTGCCACCACGCCTGGCTCCCCTGCCCCTTTAAAAAAATTATTTTGAGGCAGAATCTCTTTAAGTCACCCATGCTAGCCTCGAACTTGCAATACTTATGCCACAGCCTCCCAGGCAGCTGGGATTACAGGCATGCACCATCCTGGTTTATCATTTTCAGCGTGTGCCATGATGTGACAAAAGTTGGGAAGCATTAGTCTAATGGATATAGGCACTGCTTTGGGGTTCACACAAACCTGAATTAAATTCTCACCTTCATTTACTAGCTGTGAGACCCAGAAGAAATAACTTAACCATTGAATCATTATGTTCATATATATGAAATAAGATAATGTATGAGGAATGCCTAACATTAGTGCCTAGCAAGTAATATTCAGCAGATGACAACTTTATCTATTGTGATGTTTGTGAGGTTTATTATTTTAGCTACTTTTTTTCAGGAATATTTTATATGGGTATTTGATTATTTTTATATTAGTATATTTTCAAAGCTCTTCAGATAATTTTATAAATATTATTCTATGGTAAAAGAAATGAAATCTGGCAAAAATTAAGTTGCATGTAGAGAATTGGAATAATCTATTTAAGTCCTAAATTATATAATTATTCATATCTATATTTGTATAATACTGGCTGAATATGCTAATTGTGAAGATAAGACTGTCCCTTGATAAATATGCTATTATATCCTCCTATAGGCTGATATTCATTATGTTTGTCATTTATTTGAGATAAGAGTCATAAAAGTTAAATTTTGAGGGAGGATTTGTCTGGTATCTGGAGGTAAAAAATGGCATAAAAATAGAAATAGGTATTCCAAAAAATTTTTATAAGCGTTTATTACTCTTTGTGTCCTTTATGTAAATGCATTCATCACTTTTGCAGTCTGAAAGTATTCTTTTTTTTTTTTTTTTGTAGTACTGGGGAGTGAACTCAGGATCATTCTACCTCCGAGCCACACCCCAGTTTTATTTATTTATTTATTTATTTATTTATTTATTTATTTGCGGTGCTGGATATTGAACCCAGGGGCATTCTACCTCCAAGCTACACCCTCAGCCTTATTTTTTATTCTTTATTTGAAACTGTATCACTAAGTTGCTGAGGGCCTCACTAAGTAGCTGAGGCTGGCCACAAACCCGGGTCCTCCAGTCTCAGCCTCTGAAGTACTGTGATTAAAGCGTGCACTACCATGCCCGGCTCTAAGAAAGTTTTTTGATGTTCTGAATTAGATATGATCTGTCACTCTCTCTTTTTGAAACCTCATGGTACTTTTTATTCCACTTATATCCTGTCTTATAGTATGATTATTTGTATAAGTAGCTGCTCTTTTTTTTAAATTTTCTTTTTCTTTTTTTTTGCGGTACTGGGGATTGAACTCAGGGGCATTCTACCTCCGAGCTATACTCCCAGCCCTATTTTTTATTCTTTATTTTATTTTATTTTATTTTTTTGCGGTACTGGGGATTGAACTCAGGGGCATTCTACCTCCGAGCTACACCCCCAGTCCTATTTTTTTTTTATTCTTTATTTTGAAACCGAGTCTCACTAAGTTGCGGAGTGCCTCACTAGGTAGCTGAGGCTGGCCACGAACCCAGATCCTCCAGTCTCAGCTTCCCAAATGCTGGGATTACAAGTGTGCGCCACCACGCCCGGCTTTTATTCTTTATTTTGAAACCGAGTCTCACTAAGTTGCTGAGTGTCTCACCAGGTAGCTAAGGCTGGCCTTGAACCCGGATCCTCCGGCTGAGGTCTCAGCCTCCCTGAATGCTGTGATTACAAGCGTGGGCCACCACGCCCGGCTGTAGCTGCTCTTTACTATATGGTTGTTAGGGGAGGAGGACTGGGTATTTCTCATCTTTGCAGGACGTATTATAATATCAAGGGCCTATAAAGAGTAGGAATACTCATACCAGCAAAGTAAAAGAGAAGCTTATTGACAGGACACAGTAGACGGCTTCATAGACATTCAACATCCAGGGATAGATAAGAAATAAAATACAAGCAGGCTGCACGTATTTCATGGATTGTGATACTCACCCCTCCCCCCATTTCTCCTGAGCAGAATGGCCACTTGTGCTTTGCTGATTAAGTCACCACTTCATATCAGCTTTCTCTGCTCACTTACGATGTCCCCCACCCCATGCTAGTATTCAACTTTGGCTTACTCTGACAGTGTGGCTCATACACTGCCTAGTAAAGTGCTTCATGTCTTCTGGCAGAGGTTACCAGGATCTCCCCATTCCAGATTCTTGGGAAAGAGTATCACATTGGTTCAGCCTTAGATACCCAACATAATCTAGTCATCTGTGGTGGGAATGTGGCAGCGTGGACCCTTTCACATCTGGGGAGAGTCAGATTCTCTATTAGAAGGGCACAGATAAAGAACTAATGATTAATATATAGATGACAATCCCTACCACCTCATAGACACTCATTAAATATAAGTTGAGCCGGGCGTAGTGACTCACGATTGTAATCCCAGCATTCGGGAGGCTGAGACCGGAGGATCCGGGTTCGAGGCCAGCTTCAACTGCCTAGTGAGGCACTCCGCAACTTAGTGAGACCCTGTTTCAAAATAAAGAATAAAAAATAGGGCTGGGGGTGTAGCTCGGAGGTAGAATGCCCCTGAGTTCAATCCCCAGTACCGCAAAAATAAATAAATATATTGGTACTGGGGATTGAACTCAGGGGCATTCTACCTCCGAGCTACACCCCCAGCCCTATTTTTTATTCTTTATTTTGAAACCGGGTCTCACTAAGTTGTGGAGTGCCTCTCTAGGTAGCTGAAGCTGGCAGCGAACCCGGATCCTCCGGTCTCAGACTCCCGAATGCTGGGATTACAAGCGTGCACCACCTCGCCCGGCTTATATATATATGTTGAACATAATGAGATGGAAATGTTGAGGAACTAACATCACAGCTTTAATTTCTCATTAATTCGTGAGAGTATGTCTGCTGATAAGTTGTCATTTTGTATAGTTGAGAGATAGTTATATTCACCTTGAGGTAGGGTGCAGGATTTTAAACTGCTAAAAGTCACCTGAATTTAATTGCTTTCTATTTTAATTTAGGGATTTTTATAAATATACATAATCAATATATTTTTCAGGGTCTGTGCTTCATCATCACCCCTGTTTTTTTCTTACTGATTTTCTCCTTTACTCCTTTTATGAGCACCAAAAAAATTACCTGCAGCTAAGGAAAGAGGTAAAACAGACTATTTTGCTCCTTAATATCCTTGCTTACAGGTTTTTCTTAAAGAATAGATAAAAGAATTGAGCAAAGTAGATTTTAGGTATCTGTGCTTTGTCTTTTATTTAGATAGTGTGGCTTAGTTTTATTAAAGAAGCAGTTTGGGGGAAAGTGGGGAGGAGGAAGTGCTTTAAGTACTCAGGAGCTAGAATATTAGCAGTGAAGAGCAAAAAATAAAAACATGAGTTTCATTATAAGAAATGTCTAAGCCGGGCGTGGTGGCGCACGCTTGTAATCCCAGCATTCGGGAGGCTGAGACGGGAGGATCCGGGTTCGCGGCCAGCCTCAGCTACCTAGTGAGGTACTCCGCAACTTAGTGAGACTCGGTTTCAAAATAAAGAATAAAAACTAGGGCTGGGGGTGTAGCTCGGAGGTAGAATGCCCCTGAGTTCAATCCCCAGTACCGCAAAGAAAAAAAAAAAAAGAAAGAAATGTCTAGAGCAGTAGGTACTAAATTTGTTCAGTTTACCAAAGTTCATTTTAAAATTTGCTTTCTACCCAACAGAATATAGTAGACCAGTGTTAATAAAACACATTTCATTGTTAATCAGAAGTAGACGATACCTTGTAATACAGGTTAAAGAGCTTGAAAATTGTAAAGATTCGTGATTCATCTGAGCATCATTTTCCTTTCTCTGAACCTGTGCAAGATTTAAATTGGATTTTAGGGAGCCTGGTGTGGTGGCACACACCTGCAATCACAGTACTTAGGAGGCTAAGACAGGAGGATTACAGGTTTGAGACCAGACTCTGCAATAGCAAGACTCTCAGCAACCTAGTGAGACCCTGTTTCAAAATAAAAACAGAAAGGGCTGGGGGTGTGGGTTGAAGGTAGAATGCACCTGGGTTCAATCTCCTTTACTCTCCACCCAAATGGATCTTAGGGGTCCCTTGATCATAAGGTTAATGTAATTAACTAGGTGGAATATTTAAGCAAGTTATAAAGAGGCCAATTTTTGTGTTATTTCTTATCCTTGAGTTTGATTGAAATTAGTTTAACCCCACAAAGCTGCTTTAGAAGGGTAGTGAAAAACTGAACTTAAAGCCAGGAGTCATGGTGCAGGCTTGTAATCCCAATACTTGGGAGACTGAGACAGGAGGATCGCAGGTTCATGGCCAGCCTCAGCTACTTCATGAGGTCCTCCGCAACTTAGTGAGACCCTGTTTCAAAATAAAGAATTAAAAATAGGGCTAGGAGCTGGGTGTGGTGGCACACGCTTGTAATCCCAGCATTTAGGAGGCTGAGACCAGAGGATCCGGGTTCGAGGCCAGCCTCAGCTGTCTAGTGAGGCACTCCGCAACTTAGTGAGACCCTGTTTCAAAATAAAGAATAAAAAATAGGGCTGGGAGTGTAGCTCGGAGGTAGAATGCCCCTGAGTTCAATCCCCAGTACTGCAAAAAAAAAAAAAAGAAAGAAAGAAAGAAAGAAAAAAATAGGGCTAGGAATGTACCTCAGAGGTAGAATGCCCCTGGGTTCAGTCCTTGGTATCACCAAAAAAAAAAAAAAAAAAAACCTGAAAGACATTAAATTCAAAAAGTACACCTGTAAATGTTCAAAAGAGAGTACAAAGAAAATAAATCATTCTTGTATTTGAGTTTCTGTCAATTTTAATTGTCTTCATTTTAGTATAACTCTTTTTGCAGTGTTTAGCAAGTTGGAGTTATCTTTAAGCTTTTATCTTTCCAGGCTATCCTGTTCCCTACTTAGTAATCAGCCGTGTATCATTTCTGTAATTTAAGCTGTTTGAACTGAGTAACACTGTGTTAGGATAGCTGTTTAATTGTTCTGGTTTTAATACGGTACTATATGTAAATGAAATATCTTTATTTTTGCTTTTAAGTTGTAACAGAAATTAATATATCTGATGTAAACTAAAAACAAGGATTTCTGAATAGCAGCCTAGAAATTTAGAAACAAGATTTTAGGAGGAGGTAGTCTTTAGACCTGAACTTCTGTTCATTTTCAAATTAGACTTAGAAGTTACATAAAGGTTTAAGAAAGATTTTTGTGCATTAATTGAGATGCCATCATGTTTGTTGTTCTATTACTGTTTCACTGCTGTGGGCCTTTTTTTTTTTTTTTTTGGTCACCAATTCATATTTTTAATATTCATTTTAAAAGTCTTAGTTTTTTGAGTGATGTATTTTACATTTCAAGAATTCTTGTTACTAGCTGGGTGTGATGACACACTTGTGTAATCCTAGCACTTGAGAGGCTGAGACAGGAGGATTACAGGTTCGCAGCTAGCCTCAGCTACTTAGTGAGGTCCTCCACAATTTAGTGAGACTGTTTTAAAATGAAGAACAAAAAATAGGGCTAGGGATATAGCTCAGAGGTAGAATGTCCGAGTTCAATCCCCAGTACTGGGGAAAAAAAAAAGAAAGAAAAGACATTTTAAATTATCAAGGTTATCTTGATTCTTGTAATTAATTTTCCTGAAATGATTGATTATATGACCTATTTACACTGGGTCAAATGCTAAAATATTCCTTTATTTTTTTCAAACTGAATTTTAAAATTAATACCATGTTCCATTAAATTCTAAGAATTTACTGTGGAAATGTTACACTGTATTTGGATTGCTATTTTAGCCATGTATTGATGTCCCTACTTTTTATGTTTGTTTATTAAATGGGTAATGGTGTTTATTTTGATATGACCTTGGAACTCATAAATACAATTTTAGAATCATTAGATTAAAAATATCTTAAGCTGGGTGTGGTGGCACATGCCTGTAATCCCACTACTTTGGGAGGCCGAGTCTGGAGGATTGCAGGTTCATGGCCAGCCTTAGCAACTTAGTGAGGCCTTCAGCAACTTAGACTTTGTTTCAAAATAAAAAATAAAATAGGGCTGGGAGTATATCTTAGAAGTAGAATGCCTCTGAGTTCAATCCTTGTGTGTGTGTGTGTGTGTGTGTGTGTGTGTGTGTGTGTGTGATATTACACACACAATAAAATTAAAATACTTTGAGAAACAAATTTCTCTCTATTAGCTGGGCATGGTGGTGCACGCTTGTAATTCCAATACTTGGGAGGCTGAGACAGGAGGATCTGGGTTCTTGGCCAGCCTCAGCTACTTAGTGAGGCCCACTACAACTTAGTGAGACCCTGTTTCAAAATAAAGAATAAAAAATAGGCCGCGTGAGCCGGGCGTGGTGGCGCACGCTTGTAATCCCAGCATTTGGAAGGCTGAGACCGGAGGATCCGGGTTCGCGGCCAGCCTCAGCTACCTAGTGAGGCACTCCACAACATAGTGAGACTCGGTTTCAAAATAAAGAATAAAAAAAAATAGGGCTGGGGTGTAGCTTGGAGGTAGAATGCCCCTGAGTTCAATCCCCAGTACCGGAAAAAAAAAAAAAAGGCCGGGTGTGGCGGTGCACGCTTGTAATCCCAGCATTTGGGAGGCTGAGACCTGAGGATCCGGGTTTGTGGCCAATCTCAAGTACCTAGTGAGGCACTCTACAACTTAGTGAGACCCTGTTTCAAAATAAAGGATAAAAAATAGGGCTGGGGGTATAGCTTGGAAGTAGAATGCTCCTGAGTTCAATCCCCAGTACTGCAAAAAAAATAAATAAATAAAGTGATATACCTTTAATGGAACATTTCCCTCTCTTTTTCTTGAAGTTGAAACTTGGGAATCATTAACTTCAAAACAGGCTGTGTTTGATGTAATGATATAATTATGACCATGGTTTACATAAAATAATGGAGTTCTGATGTATGTAATGTGATAATGAAGTCTTAAACTTTGGAAGTTAACTCCATGTTGAGTTAACAAGTATTTCTGAAAATAAAAATGAAATAATGATATAAATCTTCTTAACCATTTTGTAACATTAATAAATCCTCACAGCTATGTGTGGTGGTGCACACTTTAATCCTAGTACTTGGGAGACTGAGACAGGAGGATTGCAAGGTTGAGGTCAGCCTCACTAACTTAGTGAATCTTTTCTTTCTTACTTACTGCAGATTGAACCCACGGTCTTTATACCTCAAACCTATATTCCCCAATCCTATTTTATTATAATTTTGAAATGGTCTCACTAAGTTGCTGAGGGCCTCACTCAGTTGCTGAGGCTGGCCATGAACCTGTGATCCTCCTGTTTCAGTCTCCCAAGTACTGGATTACAGGCATGCATCACCAAACAAGACCTTGTTTCAAAATAAAAAATAAAATAAGGCTAGAGGTGTAGCTCAGAGGTAGAATGCCTTTGGGTTCAACCCCTCTTATTCCGTCACCCCCCCACCCAAAAAAACTACCTAGCATGTTTTGATTCATTCAGAATATTAAACTTAATTTTTCTCTTTCTTCTCTCTACTTCTGAGAAGCATGTCTCTTATTCCTCTACTTTTGTTACTGTGGTTATAAATAAGTTCATATGTCCTCATCAGTTTTTGTAGATCTTTCAGCTTTTTTTTAAGACTATTTAAATTTTCTTAAACTTTTTATTCTGGAGTAATTTTAGATTTACAGAAAAGTTGCAAAGGTAGTATATGAAGTTCCTCTGTACTCCTCATCTGGTTTTCCTTATTGTTGACATGCCACATAACTGGTACATTTGTCATCACCAAAAGATGACTATTGACATGTTAAAGTTAGAAAACTCCACATTTGTTTAGATTTCAGCAATTTTCCCACAAATATTCTTTTTTTTTTTCCCCAGGATCCAGTCTTGGGTACTGCATTGCATCTAGTTAAGGCTACTATTTATTGAGCTTTTAGTTTTCAGTGTTGCACTATCCAATGGGAGGCTCATTTATTATTTATGGTTATGTATCTCTGATTATCTTGTATGTGAAAAGGTAATTTTCTAATCTAGAGGTAGAAATGAGAAATAGACAAAATTCATAAGCAGTTCAAGTGTGGTATTTATGACAATATATGTGGAATGTGATTTCAGAAGGAGTCACTTTTGAAAGGAGGAGGAAGAAAAGGGTATTTATATCAGGGAAGCCCTAGATAGGATATTTGAGATGGATTTTGAAAGATAAGTAGGAGCTCTTAAGAGACTGGAGAGAAGTGAATCCAGATAGAAGAAGTGCACAAAGGCACAGAGCATGAGTGGGCAAGCAGATCTGGCTAGAGTGAAGGATTGATATGAGGAGTGCAGGAGATGAGACTGGAAAGGTATTCAGGGAGTTTGGAGAGTGTTTATTTGAACTTTTAGTAGCCATCCTTTAAGCCATATTTTATTACACACATATGTGTCCCAAAGTTATTATCTTCCTTTTTTAAGTTTTGCCATGCCATAATAATTCATGCTGTAACAAAAGGTAGGTAGAAATAAATACTTATGTGAAACCCAGACTTTTTGAGTTTTGGCTTAACAGCATGTTGAGCATTTATATCCTAAAGGACATTGAAATTGTTAGCCCTTAACATCTGGCAACTGGATTTGTAACATGTTGCTATTAGTGAATTTTAAGTGTGGTATTAATGTGATTAAATAGGCATGTAAAAAAGTGCTATATGCTGCTATCAGTGCTTGAGAGTCTTAGGTTAAGATACGATTCTGACGTTTTTAAATTTTGGGATATATGGATTTTGATGAATGAATTTAATTAAAATGAGATCTTTGGATTATTTATGGATTACAGTTGTTCATGGCCTTTCTGTTCCCTTTAACTCTAAATAAAGGTTATCAGTCATCATATGTAAATGCCATATAATTTAGTGTTAGCACCAAATGGCTTTTGTTGCTCTGCTTTCAAAGAAGTAAAAGGAAACTTTTTCATCAAGGGCCAAAATTAGAACATTGAGGTAGCCAGAAGGTCATCCACCCACTCGCTCACAATGACTGCTCCCTTAAGCATCTTATGTTCTACAAAGGTGGGGAGGAAAACTCACTTCTCCCCCTTTACTAGCCAGTTGCCAATACTCAAGGTTTCTTTGTTTATTTTCTCAAGGATGATATTTTGATAATATTTTAGGAACTGAGTGAGCTGCTTTTTTTTTTTTTTTTTTTTTGCAGTACTGGGGATTGAACTCAGGGGCATTCTACCTCCAAGCTATACCCCCAGCCCTATTTTTTATTCTTTATTTTGAAACAGGGTCTCACTAAGTTGCGGAGTGCCTCACTAGACAGTTGAGGCTGGCCTCAAACCTGGATCCTCTGGTCTCAGCCTCCCAAATGCTGGGATTACAAGTGTGCGTCACCACGCCCGACTTATGTTTATTTTTTTTTACTGGGTGATAGGTACACAGATTTTGTTGTTGTTGTTTTTACACATATGATGCACATATCCCTCCACCCCCTTTTTTTTGTGGTGCTGGGGATTGAACCCAGGGGCATTCTACATCTGAGCTATACTCCCACCTCTTTTTATTTTTTGTTTTGAAACAGGGCCTTGCTAGGTTACTGAGAGACTCGCCAAGTTTCTGAAGCTGTCCTCTAACCTTAAATCCTCCTGTCTCAACCTCCCAAGTACTGGAATTATACTATGGTGTGTGCCACCATACCTGGAACTACTGGAATTATACTATGGTGTGTGCCACCATACCTGGAACAATCTAAAATTTTTAAAGGCAAAAAAAAATCCTTCAAGCCAAAGCCAAAACTATTCAGATCTACTTATTTATTGGTTGCAAGGAACAGATAAACTCTTTCAAACCAGCTTAAAATGTTGAGGGAGGGTATTACAGTTAGAATATGGCGAGGTTTTATGGGAATACTAGTAGAGTTAAATAATCAGGTTCCTACAGGAACTGAGGCAGCCCTGACTGCCAGGGTGTAGTAACTGGCTTTCCTCTCTTTCTGCCTCTCTCTTACTGTGTATTTTTGCTTTGTCGTTTTTACTCGTTCACCCCTCCCTCTTTTTCTCTAGTTTGGTCTCCGTGGTCCCATCTGTTCTTTACTCACTAACTTTCTTTTGGCACATTCTCTTTTCCCTCTCGTCGTCTTTAAATCTATACACATTTGTCTGTACTCTTCTTTCCAGATCATCTTTTCTATATGACTTTGGTATACATGAAGCCATGTAGTTTTAGCTTAGGTTTTCTTTTTCACCTTGTGAGCTTTTAGTTTAGGCCAACTTTTTCTGTATCTCCCAGTGCATATTCCTCAGATAATCTGATTTTGTCCTGCTCACCTGTTAGAAGTGGGTTTCACAGGGTCTAGTCCCCTGGCAGCCTGTGACTGGGTGATTCCTGTGTCAGGTTATTTATTCCTGATTCAGTCATTGGGAGGAATGAAGCCCAGATTGTGTGGGCCATTGCCCACTAAGAAGGGTAAGTAGGGATTTTTCTAGAAGGGAATAGTGGACAGGCAGGTATTCTGAAATTCTAATATATCAATTAAGTTCTATAAAAATTTTCTTATATTTTTTAAGCATTTTTGGTGATTGGCATGTGATTGTTTCCTAGAAAAATCTCACTGCCTTATTTTACCCTTAAGACATTCATTCATCTTCTGAACAAATACTTATTGAGTGCTCTCTCTGTTTCATGCACCTTTTTAGGTGTTAGGGTTACAAGGTAGATTCAGTAAATTTGTAGCAGTTTATACCACTCGAATAGAATGGTGGGTGCAAGGTAGCTAGGTGCAAGGTAGCTAGGACAGAGTTTTGAGAATAAGTTTTAGAGGGAAATGAGGCTAGTGAGTCCAAATTTATTGTCATAGTTATCTGGTGAGAGTTAAAGGCATAGCCAGGAGTGGGTGTGAGGCTCAGTAAAGTTAGCAGAGGAGTGGAAATGTGTTTCTTTTAACTGCCCACATTAAAAATTCCATCCATTGCAACTGGCACTTATAAAATATGATTGGGCAACCACTAGATTTCATAGAAACTCAAGCCATTTACTGCAAAGATAGTTATTAAGTGCCTACCTTGTCCTAGACTATACCCTGGACCTGGAGGAGGAGGCCACAGAAAGAAACCACTGTTGTGTGCTTTCAAGGATTTTGCTTTTGAATTTAGGCTTAGCAGAGTTCTAAACAGGCATAAGTTCAAATAATTGCAAAAATCTGACCAAGTACTAGTGTTGCAGTTTGTTTGACACTGTACTGTAGGGCCAGGTTAAGCCTAGACAGGGTGCTCTTAAGGAAGAAGTACACAGATATGGAAGGGTTTTTAGCTCATGCCAGAAAGGGCTTCATTATTATTTTAATCAAAATCAAGAAAAGCAATCAATAGTTTATGAACAGGAGATTAGAATCTAGGAAGATAATCACAATTTTTTAGAGTAGCTAGAGTTGGCTAGAGATAAAATGATATAAGGACAGTTTGGGATTTGATGTTGGAAGTGAACCCCTGGGACTAATATTGAAAGTGAATAATTTTTGCTAACCATTAGAATGGCAGTGATAACTGTGTTCAGGAGGAATGGGGAAGGCTTCAGCAAGGAGTTGGAATTTGACGGGCTTTACTGATGTTTATATATGCAGGACTTGGAATGTTTCAAGGAATGGTGGGTGGGTGAACATTTATTCTGGTATTTTATGCTAAGGAAATTTGCTGATTTCACAAGAAAACTAGACCTCTTAATGTCTTCAACCAGACCATAATTCCTAAACTTATTTGAAGTCTCAATGTCCATTCATTCTGGGCCAAAAAAAAAAAAAAAAAAAAAAGGAACCAGTGGGAGCAATAGGTATCCCTTTTGGAAATAGCATGGGCTGTGTTCTATGATCTTTAGTTATAGGTATTCACATTTCTTCTTCTTCTTTTTTTTTTTGCAGTACTGGGAATTGACCCTGGGGGCATTCTACCTTCAAGCTATACCCCCAGTCCTATTTTTTTATTCTTTATTTTGAAACAGGGTCTCACTATGTAACTGAGGCTGGCCGTAAACCTGGATCCTCCTGTCTCAGCCTCCCAAGTACCGGAATTACAAGTGTGCGCCACCACGCCTGACTTTTCTTTTTAAAGAATAGCAATCTAATTTGAATGTTCTGCTTGTTTGAGACCATATAATTACAGAGTACCCTCGAACATGAATGTGGCATGCCAAATAACTCTTCCTTACTGTTAGGCACTTTAATTCTTTCTACTTTTTGTTCCTTCTGGACAAAGGAGTGCATATTGGAGAACACACCATTCCTGTAGAGTTTATACTGCGTTAATGTAACTATTTTGAATTGTTGATTGGAAGGCGTAGATCTATGGTTTGATTTGAGACCTTGGTATGTCAGAGTAAGAGATTTAGTCCGCTTTTGGTGTTATAGGAGTTACAGTCATGGAATATTAGAATGTAACAATAGACCACATGTAGGCCTTCACATTTTATACATAAAGAAACAAGTATGGCCTAATGTTAGGTGAATTGCCCAAGGTCATACAACTAGACATGGCGGAGATAGGACCAATGTTTGTGCTTCCTGTAGAGTTTATACTGCACGACGTCACTAGCTTCACACAAACAAAACAAAATTAACTACCTGTGTCGTAAGTGAAAATATGTTAAAGAAAATCCAATTTATTTGCTGATTAAACTTAGAGGAGCTATCCATATCTAGTCATATGTTCCCATGTGTATGATAATGGGACCTAGACAAGAAAGAGTTTTGGTCTAGCCTGGCTAGAAGGTTTTCCAAAACTAATGCCATTCTGAGACCTAATTGTCCAGACCTCTGGGACAGGATCTGTGCGCCAGTTATAATCCTGAGTTATTAGAAGTTTCAGCCGGGCGTGGTGGCACACGCTTGTAATCCCAGCATTCGGGAGGCTGAGACCGAAGGATCCGGGTTCGCAGCCAGCCTCAGCTACCTAGTGAGACACTTCACAACTTAGTGAGACTCGGTTTCAAAATAAAGAATAAAAAAAAATAGGACTGGGGGTATAGCTCGGAGGTAGAATGCCCCTGAGTTCAATCCCCAGTACTGCAAAAAAAAAAAAAAGAAGTTTCAATATTTCTCCATAGTATTTAAAAGGAAAAGGAGGAGTCAGGTGTGGTGGCCCACACCTGTAATTCCAGTACTTGAGATGCTGAGAGAGGAGGATTGCAGGTTTGAGGCCAACTTCAGCAACTTAGTGAGACCCTGTTTCAAAATAAAAACCAAAATAGGGCTGAGGATGTGGCTCAGGGGTAGAATTCCCCCAGGTTCAATCCTAAGTACTTTAAAAAAAAAAAAAAAGAAAGAAAGAAAGAAAAGGAAAAGATGATGTTTTAAGGGCCACAGGGCCACTGCAATGCATACCCATTATCACAGGTAGTAGTGGTACAAAGGCCAATGAGGAAACTTCAAGGAAAAGCTATAGAGACAGGTGGATGAGAATGTGAGAGCGGAAATAGTAGGGCTAAAAATATATTTTAAGAGAGAAGGCGTAGAGAAAATGACTAATGCTTTGATGTAGTTTGTTGTAGTTTTTAGGTTATAAGTTGCTGTTCATGTGTGTAAATCCAGATTCCATCTAGGGATTTACTATTATAAAACAAC
Source organism: Graphiurus murinus (assembly GCA_004027655.1). Classification (NCBI taxonomy): domain Eukaryota; kingdom Metazoa; phylum Chordata; class Mammalia; order Rodentia; family Gliridae; genus Graphiurus; species Graphiurus murinus. Next base: position 20,090 of record PVLC010008585.1, on the reverse strand, counting down.
TGCTGAATAATTATGCCATTTCTACTGAGGTTTTGAACCAACATCAGTATCAAAGGAGTTTTTATTAAATAAAACTCTTTGGAGCTTTAACATTTGGTGATACTCTGAATAGTGAAAACACATCTACAAATAATAGCTAATGTTTATTGAATATTTGCTATGTGCCAGGCACTGTTCTAAGTGTTTTCTATTGACCCCTGTTTTAAAGATAAGAAAATTTTCATTGTGTTTAAAGATACTTGAGTAGAAAAGAACATAATATACTCATGTACTCAAAGGGCATAATATACTCTTTGGGTTGGCTTTAGTCAGATGAAACAAAAAAGAGAAAGCATCAGTTGGCAGTATTTTTGAGTATCAGACATCTTTCAGGGTTAATTTTTAAAATCAGTCTGCATATGCACTGATACACTCATATATGTTAATGGCTTTCATCATCTTTCATTTTTTATACTCATAGTGTTATGTTTGTGGAGGGAGGTAGATAATAATGGTGTTTGCTGTTTAGGAGTTTCTTAAAAATACGATTAAGAACATATTTATGTAAAAACTGATTTTACAGTAGAGTTTGTACTAGTGAATTGTTTTTCATCTAAGTGTTGGTGATTATCTAAACTGTACATATACCTCTTGTTCTATTTGATTGTTTATAAGATGATTTTCCAAATTAATTTTACCTCTTCATTCTCTGTAGATTGGCTTTCCTCTTTTATTGAGAATGAAACCACTTAGCATAGCTTTCTCCCTCCTTTTTCTCTCAAAAACCTCTGTAATGTCTCTCTCTTCCTTTCTTCTGTTTATATAGGATGTCCTTTTTGGGTTAAAGCTTCTAAGTTTAACTGATCCCATTCCCTCCTGTTTGTTGGATCTTCCCAACGTTTTCTTCCACCTATAGCCTACTCCCTGCCCAGTGTGATCTTTTTGCCTACAGAGTCATCTGCAGTTCCTTCCTCTTGAGGCCATAAATTCTGTCTCTGCAGTAGTCTTTGCATCTATCCTGTCCTTTGTAATCTATTACTTCCCTGATAGGAAGATAGGCAAATGAATCTCTTCGTAAACTTGTGATTAATTTTTGAAGAAATATGGGCAAAAAGATGTTGATAAAATTAGGAAGTCCTGAGCTGGGCGTGGTGGCGCACGCTTGTAATCCCAGCATTTGGGAGGCTGAGACCAGAGGATCTGGGTTCGCGGGCAGCCTCAGCTACCTAGTGAGGCACTCTGCAACTTAGTGAGACCTGGTTTCAAAATAAAAAATAAAAAATAGCTTGAAGGTAGAATGCCCCTGAGTTCAATCCCCAGTACAAAAAAAAAAAAAAATTAGGAAGTTCTAAACACCACATATGTAGAGTAGAGCAGAGGTGGGACATAGGAAACAGCTTGGGGAAAACCTAAGAGGGAGATGTTTTGAAGAGAGGTTTTACCGCTGGAGCAATGGAATGCAAAGGATTGAAGTAACACTGAAGAGCCAAGACCTAAAAAGAAAAAGGGTTATAGGACGTGTTTTAAGGAATTGGAGAATTATCAAACTGATTTTTTTTTTTTTTTTTTTTTTTTTTTTTTGCGGTACTGGGGATTGAACTCAGGGGCATTCTACCTCCGAGCTATACCCCAGCCCTATTTTTTTATTCTTTATTTTGAAACCGAGTCTCACTAAGTTGCAGAATGCCTCACTAGGTAGCTGAGGCTGGCCGAGAACCCGGATCCTCTGGTCTCATCCTCCCAAATGCTGGGATTACAAGCGTGCACCACCACGCCGGCTCAAACTGATTTTTTAATGCAAATAGCGCCATTTGGAAATAATGAGAAGGGAGAGGGGCTTTGAAATGGAAGTTTGAGAAATTTACAACAGTAACACATAATAGGCACAGTCAGGCTCAAACATGTGAAGAGTAGAAAAGATTAATTTGAGAAAAACGTAAGAGAGAAGATTTTGTTACCACTTGATAAGGTGAGAAGAGTGAGTGGGTTCTAGATGACGCAGATTTTAGAAGACAGATAAGATGGTGACACTTTATAGTGCTCTAGAAGCTGAATGGACTTTTGGCATAAAATGATTTACTCTTTTTGTTTTGTTTTGTTTTGTTTTGTGGTACTGAGTATTGAACCCAGGGTCTTTGTACCTCTGAGCTACACCCCCAGCTCTATTTTATTCTTTTTTTGTGTGTGTGGTACTGGGGATTGAACCCAGGGGCATTCTACCTCCAAGCTACACCCCCAGCCCTATTTTTTTTTTTTTTATTCTTTATTTTGAAACAGGGTCTCACCAAGTTGCTGAGGGCCTCACTAAGTAGCTGAGGCTGGCTGTGAACCTATGATCCTCCTGTCTCAGCCTCCCAAGTACTGGGATTACAAGTGTGTGCCACCACGCCTGGCTGCGATTCACTCTTAAGTGTATAGAATACCCAGGAACACCCACAGAAGCAAATCTGGTGTTTAGTTCTGCGGGCAGTTATGAGGTGCCTTCTTTATGAGATGGAATTAGAATCCTAATAAAAGTTTGAGAGAAAATACATAGTGCGGTAGTAAAGGGAAGCACAAGCCGACGTTTCCTTTCTTTCTTACTCTTCTTTTTTCTCTTGAGGTGCTAGGATTGAACCCAGGGTCTCACACGTGCTAGGCAAGTACTGTGTCACTGAGCTGTATCCATAGCCTGGCAAACTAAGGGAGTTTTGAAAAAATGAAGGGAGGTCTGAAAAAAAAGAAAGAATACGTGAGAGGTAGGGCAACATGTTATTTTGTTTGTAGTACTGGGGATTGAGCCTGGGGGTGGGGAACCCTGAACTACACCCCCTAGCCTCTTTTATTTTTTTGAAACAGGGTCTCACTAGGTTGCTGAGAGTCTTGCTGCATTGCCGAGGTTGGCCTTGAACCTTTGATTCTCCTAACTCAGCCTTCCAAGTACTGGAATTACAGGCTTGTGCTACCATGCCTGGCTGGTGTGTGTGTGTGTGTGTGTGTGTGTGTGCGTGTGTGTGTGTGTGTGAGAGAGAGAGAGAGAGAGGAGGGAGATTGGTGATTGAACCCAGGAACATTCTACCTCTGAGCTACATCTCCAGCCTGATTAATTTTTTATTTTGAAACAGGGTCTTACTAGGTTGATGAGAGTCTCGCTACTTGCTGAGGCTGCTTGTTTTTAAGTCATCACTTTAATGGGGAACTTATCCAGATGGGTAGAAATTGGTACTGAGATTAATAGATTTATTATGTCATTCAAAATAATCTGACATAAATGGTAAAAATGCTGATTTTAATATATAAAAGAATGGTTCACATTACTTCATTAATCTATACTTTTCTTAACATATTAGCTCTTAATAATACAGGATAACCTGCACATTCCTTTTTAAACAATTTAGAATATAACTTGTATGCATTTGTACTCTTATCTCCAGAATTGAATCATTATTTTTATAAATATACACAAGAAAATTCACTTTTTTCTAACGCTGTCACAAGAAAGTCACTGTAAGCTACTTGAATATCAATTATATAGTGCCATCCCTGTTTATCAACTACATAATAAGAGCAAAGATAGTCATGTACAAATTTAATTTTTGATTCTGTAAAAATGTAGTCATATAAAATTTTTATTTTTTTATCTTTTTTTTTTTTGCGGTACTAGGGATTGAACTCAGGGGCATTCTACCTCTGAGCTATACCCCCAGCCCTATTTTTTATTCTTTATTTTGAAACAGGATCTCACTAAGTTTCAGAGGGCCTCACTAGGTAGCTGAGGCTGGCCGAGAACCTGGATCCTCTGGTCTCAGCCTCCCAAATGCTGCGATTACAAGTGTGCGCCACCATGCCCGGCTTAAATTTTTACATTTGAATTTTATTTTAACTCAATTTTGGTTGATGAGGCAGAGAAATATTTTGTAAAGGATTGTGCTTATTAAATATTAGCCATTCATCTGTTCAATAATATTTATTTGAGTAACTATGTCAGGCTCAGTTTAAGGCCTTGGGAATGAATACAGGAATGCATAAGCCTCCATAGAGCATATTTCTTAGTAGGGAAGACAGGAAATAAATAAATCTGTCATGCAAAGAAGTGATATGTGCTATGAAAAAATGTTAAGGGGAGGGAGTATGATGGGGTGAGAGATATTTAGATAGTAGTCAGGGAAGGCTGTTTTGAGGGAAATAGAAATGAGAGTGAAAAAGAAAATCTTGCAAAAATTATTTCAGGCAGATGGAACAGTAAATGCAGACTGAGTCAGATGTAGCTCAGTGAGAACCAGTTTGGTACATTGGAGGAAAAGCAAGAAAGCTGGTCTGACAAGAGCAGTAAGAACAGAGTAGAGACTAATACGAGATGAGAGTGAGGAGGTGGGCAGGGGCCAGAGTATATTCCACCTTATTACCTGTGCATCTTATTTTGAGTGTAAAAGGCAGCAACAGGCCAACCCTGGGCAGAGTTGTGACATGATCTGATTTACTTTTTACACGGTTTATCTCAGCCAGAAAGTGGAAAACTGATTATGGGAAAGGCAAGGTGCGAAGCACTGGCCCATTTAGGAAGATTTTGCAGTGATCTAGGCCTGTGGTTTCCAATGTGCAAGGAACAAACTGTTAAAACATATTTATTTGTATTTTTAATTGGGCTTTACTAGTATTTCATCTATAGATCGACACTGAAGTCCCCATTCCATCTGCATGTTAGTAACATATCGTTTGCCATTTTTGGTCTGAGTAACTGGATGAATGCTGGTGTCATTTACTGTGATGAGACTGAGGGAGGAGCAGTTTGTTTTGAGGTAGGGTAGGGAAAACATAATTCTATTTTGGGCATTTTAAGTAGGAGATGCTTACTAGATAACTAATGTGATTTGTCAAGTGTAGGTGGTTTAGATATATGAGTCTGGAGCCAAGGTTAGAAACCAGGATTAGAAATCTAAAGTTAAGAGTAAAAGAAGCAGTATACACCAGCTTTGGAGCCAAACTGTATAAATGCTCATTTCAGTTCTGCCACTTAATATGTTTCATTAGGATTGTTGTGAGGATTAAAAGAATTAATACAGGCAAAGTTCTTAGAACAACCTGGCACATAGTACCAAGTTATATTCTAAATTATTTACAACATAATTCCCAGATATTAAATATCATTATCAATTTATCAATGGGTTTAAAACCATGAGATGAGATGAGGTAACTTAGAGAATGAATGTAGGTGGAGAAAAGGACCAAAGAAGGAGCCCTGAGGCAATATAACCTTTAGAATTCAGAAACTGAAGAGGAGTCAAAACCAGGAATGTGAAGTAGCTGGAAGCCTGCCTGGTGAAGAAATATTCCAAGGGGGAGAAGTCATCAACTTGGACAAATTCTGTTTGAGAGGCTGTTGTTGGAGACTTTGAGAAGTGGTTTCTGTAGAGTTGGGGAGGGGAGTGAAAGCGTGATTAGATGAGTAAAGGAGAGAGTTGGAGATACACCATTGGGGACAGCAAGTATAGATGATATAGGAGTTTTGCTATAAAGAGGGACAGGAAAAATAAGAGTAGCAGCTAGAGGAAAATAGTTGCAGGTCAAGGAAAGGTAGGGGTAGGGTGTATGTTGACTAAAGATGAATGTTAGTTTGTATTCTAATGAGAATGACCCAGTGAGAAGAGAAAAATTGATATTGGTGTCACGTGGGAAATCGTAGCAACCATGACCTTGAGTAGGTAAACTGAAGTAGATAAGCATACAAAGAGAGGGGTTAGTCTCTAAGACATTGCAGAGAAAGTTCATCCATTGGTGAAGGTAGAAAACATTAATGGAGGTGTGGACAGATAGATTTGGTTATAGGAAAATGAGGTCATTTTTAAGATTGGTTTAATTTTTTAAAAAATAGGTAGGATCATCAGGTGAGAGTCAGAAGTAGGGAGGTATGTGTAATGTTGTAGAGAGAGAAGGTGTCGAAATTTTGGAAGGTAGGAGAATTAGTTGACAAGGAAGATCTAGGAGGCAGATTTTCCAGTTCAGAAGGCCTATTTGACATTGATGGTTATTAAAGTGATTCTAGTTGTGCAAGGTGTGATCCTGAGGGATATACAGTGAAAAGATGATGAAGGCATTCCTTTTTTCTGCTTCTGTTTTGAACCTCTTTACTCCTGTGACTGAGAGCATTGATCTTAGCATATTCCTTGGGTCCATGGCCAATCAGTCACAAACAAATTAATAAAAATGAATAGGCTATAGGCTAAGAAATAATCATTGAGTTTTTGCCTATGTTCAGTGTATATATCATGGTGTTTTTTGATGACTTACTAGAAATGTTTGTGTTGCCATCTCTTCTTTTTTTTTTTGCGGTACTGGGGATTGAATTCAGGGGCATTCTACCTTCGAGCTATACCCCCAGCCCTATTTTTTATTCTTTATTTTGAAACCAGGTCTCATTAAGTTCCGGAGTGCCTCACTAGGTAGCTGAGGCTGGCCGAGAACCCGGATCCTCTGGTCTCAGCCTCCCAAATGCTGGGATTACAAGCGTGCGCCACCACGCCCGGCTTGCCATCTCTTCTTGAGCATTTCTGTTTTGCACAAATTGTAGCCAGCAGGCCCTAGGACACTTGCAGTAGATTATACTTGGTTGGTGAGTTATATAAAGAAAACAAAATGCTCCAGTGAAAAAGATTCAGTTTTCCCTGATAGACATGAAAGCCTCACCAAAAGTTTCCATCGGACCTGTGTTTCCCATTAGTTTGCAGTTATCATTTACATCAATTTCATACTTTTGTGTTTGATTGCAGAGAAATTTAAAGCCTGGTTTTCTTTTCTTTCAGGTGCTGGAGAATCTGGTAAAAGTACCATTGTGAAACAGATGAAGTAAGTTGGAACGTGATCTTTTATAAGATTAGATTTCCTCCTAATGGATAAAAAGTCCATAGTATATTTTCATTTTAGGTCCATGATATTGACTTGTGATTTTCTTCTTTAAAAAGAATCATTCATGAGGATGGCTATTCAGAGGAAGAATGCAAACAATATAAAGTGGTTGTCTACAGCAATACCATACAGTCCATCATTGCAATCATAAGAGCCATGGGACGGCTAAAGATTGATTTTGGGGAAGCTGCCAGAGCAGTAAGTGTTTCTCATTTCCTCTTCACATTGTTTTTTGTTTTTTTGTTTTTTTTTTCAGTAGATACACTTAAGTTAAGCAAAAATTGCCTCATGTTTTAGGGACATGAATTTAAGTGGCATGATAAGATGTAGCAAAGTACTGTTTGTTCATTTGAGAAGTGTTAGCATTCTTTTTTTTTTTTTTTTTTTTTGTGGTACTGGGGATTGAACTCAGGGGCATTCTACCTCCGAGCTATACCCCCAGCCCTATTTTTATTCTTTATTTTGAAACCGGGTCTCGCTAAGTTGTGGAGTGCCTCACTAGGTAGCTGAGGCTGGTCTCGAATCTGATCCTCCGGTCTCAGCCTCCCGAATGCTGGGATTACAAGCGTGTGCCACCACGCCCAGCCAGAAGTGTTAGCATTCTGCTTTAAAAGATGCTAGATTATTATCCCAAGAAGAGTCTAGGAAATGGGATTCTGTGGATATACTGTAGATTTCTGTGATAACTGTTCTGTATCCTCCCTCCTCCTCCTTCTCCTCCTCCTCTTCCTCTTCCTCCTCCTCCTCCTCCTCTCTCTCTGTTTAGATTTTTTATCTTTGAGCACTTGCCTGGCATGTGTAAGGTCCTGGATTTGATCCCTAGCACTGTGTGGAAAAAGGTTATTTTTGAAAAGAAAGAAGAGAAATATAGATCTTAGATGAAGTTTTTTTTTTTAAGAGAAGGTTCAGCCTAAAGTATTACTAGAAAGAATACAGGACAGAATCTTAAAGGAGGAATATTATTAGGTAAATCCATCAAAGCCAAAGGCCTAAGAATTTGGCAAAATTCATTTAAATGTACTGTGGGTAATTTTGTTTTACTTAGGTAGATGCACAAGTTCTGGTAATGCTCAAGTTTAGGCATTTTTGGTTGTGATTTCATCTGTGGTATCAAATAAATGCCTTTTGCTTATTAGTTTATTTGTCCTGATGACTGTAAGATATAAATAATTGTTCTCTTTACATTTTTATCTCCTGCCTCTCCCTTTCTCTTTCTTTTTTTCTTTATCTGTCTTTTCTTCCTGCTGCTTAGAACATTGTTATTATCCCTTTGGAGGTAATACAAATTTACTGAATCTCTCTTTCCCTGGGAAATTTATTCCCTCCACTAAACTTCCAGTCCGATGCTGCTTTTTCTTCTTCTTCATCGTCATAATTTTTTTGTTGTTGTATTGGGAATTGGAGCCGGGGCATTCTACCTCTCAGCTACACCCCCAGCTCTATTTTATTTATGTTCGTTCACTCACTCACTCACTCACTCACTCACTCACTCACCACACTGGAGATTGAAGCCAGGGCATTTTACCTCTCAGCTATACCCCCAGCTCTATTGATTAATTGATTGAACTAAGGAACCTTCTACCTCTGAGCTGTACTCCCAGCCATTTTTGTTTTATTTTGTTGTGAAACAAGGTCTTGCTAGATTGCTGAGAGTCTTGCTACATTACTTAGGCTGTCTTTGAACCTGTGATCCTCCTTTCTCAACCTCCCAAGTACTGGGATTACAGGTATGCACCACCATGCCTGGCTTATTTTTTATTTTGAAACAGGGTCTCATTAAGTGGCTGAGGGTTTTACTAAGTTGCTGAGGCTGGCCTTGAACATGCTATCCTCCTGTCTCAGCCTCCCAAATACTGGCATTACAGGCATGCGCCACCACACTTGGCTTTCCAGGCTTCTTAAATGCCTCAATCTGCTTTTCTTATTCTGCTGTCTGAGCTGAAGGATGAGAAGAAAATAACTTTTTCTTTGAACATGATTGTTTTACTCCATGTGTCTAGACTTTACCTCTTACTGTACTAGTGTGTTTGTTTCTATTTTTATTGTAGGCTTCCCTTGACACAATGGGAACGTATTAGTTATGTCTGTCTCCAGAATGGAGATTTGTGGTCCAGTTAGAAGAGATCTTTTCAGAGTATGGTGGTCTAATGTGGAGAAATAATGAGTAGTAAAATCATTCCTCACCTCAGTTCTAGAATAACAGCTATAGTGGTATAAAAGTGAGAAAAGACTTACCTGTAATTTTTCTTGTAGTCCCTTGCCAGAAAAGGTCTCTGTAACACCTTTTTTGAAGTATAACTCTGTGTGTGTGTATGTGTGTGTGTGTGTGTGTGTGTGTGTGTGTGTGTGTGTGTTTAATGAGACTATGGTAAAGTGTTCAAGATATGGAGAATCATTTGTCTCTTTTAACTGCTTTCTTCAGGATGATGCTCGGCAATTATTTGTTTTAGCTGGCAGTGCTGAAGAAGGAGTGATGACCTCAGACCTAGCAGGGGTGATTAAACGGTTATGGCGAGATGGTGGGGTGCAAGCATGCTTCAGCAGATCCAGGGAGTATCAACTAAATGATTCTGCTTCATAGTAAGTTCTATGAAACTATAAAAGAAAATAACTTGGTGGCCCTAGAGAAAGCTCAGTGCCCATCCTTAAGGAAATGTTTAATAGAAACTCTTAGAGGTCTATAGGATCCTTTATAGGGATGTTCTTAGTTTGGGATTATAGAGGCCTTGGTCCTTTGTACTACTCAGAGATAAAAGTTCCCTCTTGTAATGTAAATGGGAGATTTGTCATCACAAAATTAACTCCATGATATGTTTCTAATAAGCAAGTAAAGGAGAAACATATAATGTAGCTGGGTCCTGGATCTCTTCCAGCCCAAGTAAGTTCCCTCTTTGTAAGGGCTTGGTCCTGATGGCCAGCTAGAGAGGGAAATTAGAAGTGTGGCATCCCTTTTCATGCAGCCAATTCTTGGTGCATTGGCTGTACTATGTCTTTGGTATTAGCATTTATAAATCTGTCAGATTACAGTAGTAGACTTCCTATACAAAGAAAATGTTGAGTCATAGAATGAAAGTAAAAAATCATTTTGACAAGAAAATTCTCTAGGATGTTAGTTTTAGAGAGTTGGTAATTAATACTTTGGTTAGGCTATTACATGTAATTTCATTGTGAACCTTTACATACATACATACATACATACATACATACATACATGATGTGTGTGTGTGTATTTTACTGGAGGTTGAACCCAGGGGCATTCTACCTCTGAGCTACACCCCAGCCTTTTTTATTTTTTATTTTGAAACAGGGTCTTGCTAAATTGCTGAGGCTGTCCTCGGACCTGCAATCCTCCTGTCTCAGCCTCCCAAGGATTGGGATTACAGTCATGTGCCACTGTGCCTGGCTTATTTATTTTTAAGGCCTATGTTAACAGTATTTTTTTTTTAATTTACTTTTTGGGGGCTTGGTGAGCACTTGTTACCTGTGTTTCTCTCTATACTAGATGAAAGCATTTTAAGCATTTAGCCGGTTTTTCCAATATTATATTTTTCTACTTTTTCCATCTTCATTCTATCACAAATTATTATGAGAAATTAAAGCGTATTTGAGAAGCTTACTTATTCATTCAGTGGAAATATCTTTAGAAATATTTCAGGTTCCTTGCCCACCTTTGTGTGTGTGTGTTTGTGTGTAGTACTGGGGATTGAATCCAGAGGTGTTCTACCTCAGAACTACAGCCCCAGCCCTTTATATTTTTGGTTTTGAAACAGAGTCTCGCTAAGTAGAATGGCTTTGGGTTCAATCTCCAGCATGACAAAATAAACACATAAATAAATAAGCAAACAAATATTTTTAAAAAGATCTTTATTCTTTTTTTCTTTTTGGTGGTACTGAGGATTGAACTGAGGGGCACTCTACCTCTGAGTTATACTGCCAACCCCTTTTTATTTTGTATTTTGAAATAGGGTCTTGCTAAGTTGCTGAGGGTTTCACTAAATTGCTGAGTCTGGCCTCAAACCTGTCATCTTCCTGTCTCAGCCTCCTAAGTACTGGGATTACAGGTACATGCCACCATGCCCAGCTTAATGATTTTTGGAGTGGTGGGGGTGGGGATTGGAGATTGAACCCAGGGGCATTCTACCTGAGCTACCTCCAGCTATATTTTATTTTTTATTTTGAAACAGGGTCTCACTTAAGTTGTTGGGGGCCTCGTTAAGTTGCTGAGGCTGGCTTCAAACCTGTCTCAGCCTCCCAAGTATTGGGATTACAGGTATGTGCCACCATGTAATGACTCTTTATATTGGTGCCACCTATCAGTGTTTTAGCCTGGAATCAGTGAAGAATTAAGCTTTAAAGCAGTTTTTAAAATTATTCTACTGGCCGGGCATGGTGGCGCACGCTTGTAATCCCAGCATTTGGGAGGCTGAGACTGGAGCATCCGGGTTCGCGGCCAGCCTCAGCTACCTAGTGAGGCACTCCACAACTTAGTGAGACTTGGTTTCAAAATAAAGAATAAAAAATAGGGCTAGGGGTGTAGCTCCGAGGTAAAATGCCCCTGAGTTCAATCCCCAGTACCACAAAAAAAAAATTACTCTACTGAACAAATTAAATTCTTTTTTTTTTTTTTTTTTTACAATTTTTCTTGGTTAAGTTATGAAAACAAAAGTAGGGCTCAGTGGTAGAATGCTTGCCTAGCATGTGCAAGGCCCTGGGTTTGCACAAACAAACAAAACCCCCCAAATCTTTATTCCTGCTTCCGGAATGAAAACAGGAAATATTCTTACTGAGTGAAGTTCTCGTCTTAATTTTATTAATTCAAATGCCATTCTGTAATTTATTTTATTTTATTTTGCTTTTTATTTATTTGTTTTATTTATTTATTTATTTATTTATTTATTTATTTATTTATTTGCAGTACTAGGGGCTGAACCCAAGGGCATTCTACCTCCAAGCTACACCTCCACCCCTATTTTTTATTCTTTATTTGAAACAGGGTCTCACTAAGTAGCTGAGGCTGGCTGAGAGCCCGGGTCTTTCGGTTTCAGCCTCCCAAGCACTAGGATTACAAGTGTGCACCACCACGCCGTCCCTGGGTTTGCCATTCTGTAATGTTTTATCAAATGGTTAAACATGCAAATGATCTGTTAGGTTTAAGTATCTGAGGACTTTTGGTTTTTCTACTCTATAGTACACAGTTTCCTATTAAATTTCAGGAATTTTTCTCTAATTAGAATAATATTGTCATGCTGTTTTTAAAATTAGCCTTCACAGTATAATTTTAAAGAATTAAAACTACCTTTGTTAGTCTATCTTGGACTTTCTTTAATAGTCCAGTGCTAGATTCACATTTTTTTCTCATTATCATTCTATAATACTGATGGTGTGATTATTTTCTACCACATTAGTGACAGGTTCAAAATTTTTTAGCAAGGAACTAGTTTAGTCTGTTGCTGTGCATATGGTTGGCTTCAACAGGTAAAAACAGTGTTTATTTTATTTAGTTACCTAAATGATTTGGATAGAATATCCCAAACCAACTACATTCCAACTCAGCAAGATGTTCTTCGGACAAGAGTGAAGACCACAGGCATTGTAGAAACGCATTTCACCTTCAAAGAACTATACTTCAAGTAAGTCATTAGCCTCTTTGCCAGCTATGCCTAACACAAGTATTTTTCCTTTAGTTAGCATCTTTTAATCAGGGTAAATTTCTTTAGGCAACATTCCTTGGTTTGGAAACTAACTGACATATTCATGAGCCATTATCTGAATGTTTTAGTTGATTGGGGTCCCAAATGTTTCTTTTTTCTTCAGATAGCATCAAATATTTGTATGCATTTGAAAGAAATTAAATTGTAGCTTACCTACCAGTAGAACTAATCATGTGATTACCAATTTGCATTTTTAATTTTATTCTTTTTAGCTACTTTTTTGTTCTCAAAAACAAGTATTGATAGAAGAATAACAACAATGCTAGATAGATAGAAAAGTCAATTTTTTTGTTGTTATATGGCTTCGTTCTGCCATTTTGATATCTAAATTGAAATATTCTTATCAGTGTCATTCTTTTTTTTCTTTGTGGTACTTGGTACTGAACCCAGAGGCTTTCTACCTCTGATGTACACCCGTTAGCCCTTTTTATTTTTTTTGCGGTACTGGGGATCGAACTCAGGGGCATTCTACCTCCCGAGTTATACCCCCAGCCCTATTTTTTTATTATTTATTTTGAAACAGGGTCTCACTAAGTTGCAGAGTACCACACTAGTAGGTGAGGCTGGCCGCGAACCTGGATCCTCCAGTCTCAGCCTCTCAAATGCTGGGATTACAAGTGTGGGCCACCACGCCTGGCTTTTTTTTTTTTTTGACACAGGCTCCTGCTACTTTGCTGAGGCTGTTCTCAAACCTGTAATCCTTCTACCTCAGCAGGTACCACTATGCCCAGCAGTGATAGTCTTTTCTTATTGGTTCCCATCGCCCTTTAAGTTTAAGGGATGAAGCTATTATTACATGGCTTTTAGACTGATTTGTGCACAGCATTATGCACAGCTGAGTTCTTACTATTGTGCAGAATGAAAAATGGGCTTGAGGATAGAGTTACTTTTGGGGCCGTTTGATATATGAACAGATTGTTTTAGAAAATTTTAGTATTCTAAAACAAAGTATTTTCTCATAGCATCAGTAACTCTAAGACAAGCCTCAGTTTATCAGTGTTAATGATATTTTATAAATACTAATACTGTCTTTTTTGGTTCCCATTTTCTGGTTTTCTTTTTTTTTTTTTTTTTTTTTTTTTTTGCGGTACTGGGGATTGAACTTAGGGGCATTCCACCTCCGAGCTACACCCTCAGCCTATTTTTTATTCTTTATTTTGAAACAGGGTCTCACTAAGTTGCGGGTTGCCTCACTAAGTAGCTGAGGCTGGCGGGGAACCCGGATCCTCCAGTCTCAGTCTCCCAAGTACTGAGATTACAAGCATGCACCACTGTGCCCAGCTGTGATCACATTATTGAATACAAAAGTAACAAGTACTTCAGAGCCTCTCAGTTTTCCTTTCTATGAAAATATTTGCTCCCCAGGATTTGTGAAATCCACACAAGAGTTTATGTATTACTAGGTACCAGCTGAGGACTTGAAATCTCAACACACCAAACCAGATTTGAAACCTATTTTAATAGCAGTTCAGCTGAGTATTTTTAGAGTAGACTGGCTGCTTGTCTTTAGTACTGATGAATTTATTTAAAAAGAGCAGTAAAACTCACATGGATTATCCTGTGAAACCATAGGAATGAGATATCTCTTTATGTGCTATAAAATTAGTAATTCATTTATAATTAAATATTATAGCCAGGTGTGGTGGCGCAGGCCTGTAATCCTGGTACTTGGGAGGCTGAGACAGAAGGATTGCAAGTTCAAGGACAGCTTCAGCAAGTCGTGAAACTCTCAGCAATCTAGTGAGACCCTGTTTCAGAAACAAAAAATAAAAAAGGGCTCAGAGGTAGAATTCCCCTGGTTCACTCCCTAGTACCACACACAAAAATAAATTAAATAAATAAATATTGTGATCATTATTTATTTAGTGTGGGAAACATTTTTGTTGATGTCATAGGTTGATCTTTAGTTAGGTAAATTCTTTCTACACCAGGATTAATAGCTAGATCAAATTAAAATGCCACACCCACTTTATTATTGGCATGTAGATATCTTATTATAAAGTACTATCACTTCTTCCTTTTCCTCTTCTCTCTAGGCAAAACCACTATCCATTTATTCAAACATTTATTGAGCATCTACCATATGCAAGGCATTGTGTAATTGCTTACTTGCCTCTCAGTTATGAGGTAACGTTTATGAAATGTTGATGTGTCAGTGAATGGTGATGTAAATGTTAATATGTCCTGAAAACCTACCTTGGGACTTCACAGGGTTCTACCATGGTTTTGATGGACTTCATGGAGAAAATGGGGGAGTAAGCTGGAATTACTGGCATACTTACGTGTCTCCCCTTGGAGGAGTTCCATGGTGAAATATATGGTGTTAGCTTTCCTAAAACCTGTCATATGACCCTGTGTAAAGCCAGCTTGTGATTGCTTCATTCAAGGTGTCATGCTTGACCAAAGGTTGAATAAGGAACTGTGACCTCAACCAAAAGGAAGTGATAAGATGAGTGCTCCCTTCCAAGTATACATTGAGAAATCACCAACTCTAACTTAAATCTCTCAGTCTCTGGGAGGAAATAATCCCTGGAAAACTCTTGCACTCCAAACCAGTATGGCAGAGTGTAGCCCTTAAAAATTTTCTATCACAGCCAGGCATGGTAGTACATGCCTATAATCCCAGTACTTGGGAGGCTGAGATAGGAGGTTCGAAAGTTAGAGGACAGCCTTAGCAAGTAGTGAGACTCTCATCAACCTAATGAGACCCTGTTTCAAAATTAAAAAATAAAGTAGAGCTGGGGGTGTAGCTCAGGTAGAATGTCCCTGGGTTCAATCCCCAGTACCACACACACACACACACACACACACAAATGTATTACTTATCAAATAGAGATCTTAAGTATGTAACCATTTACATGCACACATCATCAGACCCAAGTATCAGCTAAAAGACAAAGCAAGTGCACGTATTCCTTTCATTATCAATGAGGACACTATTGGCAGAAACTCAGCACTTTAGAAAAGAGAGTAGTGGACTAAAACTGTGATCTGTAGTGGAACATAAAGTACATGACTAATTGAGGATTTGTGTTATTATTAATTAGGTTCAAGTAAAACTTGGAATTAGGAAATACTGGCTAAGGATTTTAAAAAAATACTGAGTTCTCTAGAGTCCTATCATAAAATATAATTTATTATTTCTTTTCATAATTTCTCTTTTTTTACTTAGCATAGGGAAAACAAACTTGAAAATCAGCAGGGAGATGTTAGAAAGCAAAATGTACACTGGGAATTTATTTATTTATTTTTGCGGTACTGGGGGTTGAACTCAGGGGCATTCTACCTCCGAGCTACACCCCCAGCCCTATTTTTTATTCTTTATTTTGAAACCAAGTCTCACTAAGTTGCAGAGTGCCTCACTAGGTAGCTGAGGCTGGCTGCGAACCCGGATCCTCTGGTCTCAGCCTCCCGAATGCTGGGATTACAAGTGCGCCACCTCGCCCGGCTACGTTGGGAATTTGGAGGCAAACTACTTTGAGAGGCATTTTGGTGATATGGATGAGACCATGGGCGCTGGAGTCAGACTGCAGTCCCTGTTTGTTAGTAGTATGTCTTTGGGCAAATTATTTTTTATATATATATATATATATATATATATATATATATAATATGTCTCAACTACTTTATCTGTAAAATGGGGATAATAACAATAGCATTTTTAGGATTATTACAGGGGTAAAATGAGTAAATTATTTTAAGATGTCTAGAATAAGCCAGTGTGGGTGGAACAGGCCTGTAATCCCAGTACTTAGGAGGCTGAGACAGGAGGATCCCAGATTCAAAATCAGCCTCAGCCAGGGGTGGTGGTGCACACTTGTAATCCCAGTACTTGGGAGGCTGAGACAGGAGGATTGCAGGTTCACAGCCAGCTTCAGCTACTTAGTGAGGCCCTGTTCAAAATAAAGAATAAAAAATAGGACTGGGGGTGTAGCTCAGAAATAGAATATCCTTGAGTTCAATCCCCAATACCTAAAAAAAAAAAAAAAAAGCCCAAGCAATTTAGTAAGACTCTCAGTGACCTAGGGAGACCCTGTTTCAAAATAAAAAATTGAAAGGACTGGGGATGTAGCTCCAATCCTCAATCCCCTTACTCCACCTACACACACACAAAAGATGTCTAGGATAGTGTCTGGCACTCAGTAAATATTAGTTGTTATGATTGATGTTATTTTAAGCTGTATTATTCAGCTCTTTCATCTTTCCTTTCTGTTCCCCTCTTTAATCTGATTCAGTGTTTATATACTGACTTTTGGAATGTCCAATACAAGTTTTGATAGGAGGCCTAACTATCTAAAGCGAGAATTTAGATTATTCCCAAATTTCATTTCTCAAGTTCTCTTTTGCTTTTAGCCACAGATAATTATTTTGACTTCATTTTATCTGCTTCTTGTCTTTTCTATTATAAGTGACGTTTTGATTGTATAATCAAAGTTTGCTGATCATAACAGTTTAGGAAGAGGTGTAAATGTGATCCAGCTGAATTTATGCTTTCTTTCTCCATACCCAGGATGTTTGATGTAGGTGGACAACGATCAGAACGGAAAAAATGGATTCATTGTTTTGAAGGGGTGACGGCAATTATCTTCTGTGTGGCCCTCAGTGACTATGACCTCGTTTTGGCTGAGGATGAGGAGATGGTATGTTGAAGCTCTGGTTTAAAAGCCTGTCTGAGCTGGGTGTGGTGGCGCATGCCTGTAATCCCAGTCCCTGGGAGGCTGAGACAGGAGGATTGCAGGTTTGTGGTCAGCCTCAGCATCTTAGTGAAGTCCTCTGCAATTTAGTGAGATCCTGTTTAAAAATTAAAGAATAAAATGAGCCTGGGGCTGTAGCTCAGAGGTAGAGTGTCTCTGGATTCAATCCCCAGTACCACAAAAGAAAGAAAGTCCGTCTGATGCCAGGAAATGGAAAACAACTCCCAGGAAGACTGGGTACATCCATTTGGGCATTGAGTTATTTATTTATGTTTATTTTTGGTACTCCAAGCTACACCCCCTATTTTATTTTTATTTTGAAACAGGGTCTCACTACTTGCTAAAGCTGTTCTTGAACCTGCAATCCTCTTGTCTCAACCTCCCAAGTACTGCGATTATAGTAATCGTGCCATCACATCTGGCTGGCATTGAATTAAAACTTAAGACCCTTAGTTTTGTTTTTTTCCCTCCTTTCTTCTTAATGAGATTAGATTTTCAAAATTAGTTGTGCCGGGCGTGGTGACGCACGCTTGTAATCCCAGCATTTGGGAGGCTGAGCCTGGAGGATCTGGGTTGGCGGTCAGCTTCAGCTGCTTAGTGAGGCCCTCTGCAACTTAATGAGACCCTGTTTCAAAATAAAGAATAAAAAAAAAAAAAAATAGGGCTGGGGCTATAGCTCGGAGGTAGAATACCCCCGGGTTCCATCCCCAGTATAAAAAGTATGTTGGCAAGATTAAGGCTTCTTGTCAGCCAGCCCTTCTTCCCAACTTCCAAGAATTATAAAAATTAGGACTGACTCAACTTCATTTTATTAGTGCCTTGTCTCCGTGAATACATTTACTGCTTAAAAACTCATTGATCTGATTTCTCAATAAATTGATCCACTTTTACTCTTTGCTACTGACCTGTCATCCTTTGGTTCTTTTTCAGAACCGAATGCATGAAAGCATGAAATTATTTGACAGCATTTGTAACAACAAGTGGTTTACAGACACTTCAATCATTCTCTTCCTTAACAAGAAAGACCTTTTTGAGGAAAAAATAAAGAGGAGTCCATTAACTATTTGTTATCCAGAATACACAGGTAAGGAATAATGAAAGATTTTATTGGAGATACATAAGTTAGATCAGTGCTTCAGTGACATTCATCCAGTTACCTTTTGTTTTAAGTGCTTCATCTATATCCTTATAATGAATATTCACTGGTAATGGTATCAGTATTGAGCATATGGTTAAGATCCCTTGAATGCTATTTCAGATATATTTTCTTTATTTTAAATTTCTGTCATTTTTTTGAGGAAAATAAAGAAGATTAAAGAATTTGCTATATGTTCAGAAAATACAAGGATAAGGTACAGTCAGACCTGCCTGCATTTTTGCCCTTGGCTTCTATGTTATATCCCCTTGGTTCTTAAGAGTCCTTACTAATTGAACTCCCCTGTTATCTAACTTTATTATCATTTATTGCATAGTCTTTCTAAAGTAGCATTTCTACTACTTTAGGTACCCCAGTTAAAATCTTCCAATGGTTCCTCACTATACCAGCATGAGACATAAGGCCCTCCCTGAGTTGACCCCTGATCATTTCTCCAGGCATTCCAATCCTACCACTTTAAATTTCAGTTAATACCAAATTCTTTCCAAGTTCTAGACCATGTCCTGCCATTTTCCTAACCTCCACATTGTCATATATGCATTTCCCTTTTTCTAAAATATTTATTCCGGTCTGCCTGATGACTTCCAGTTCATCCTCATAATAGCTCACTCAGGTGTCATTTTCTCTAGAAAAAGGCTACACTGACTCCATCAAAGATAACAGCTTCTTCTGTTCTACTTCTATTAATGTATTTATTATACTACAATAATATTATATTTCTATCTCTGAAACAAGATGTCAGTTTCTCTAGCAAGATGACTCTATCTTATCCTTGTATTTTCTGAACATATACTAAATTTTTTATCCTTTATTTATTATTTGGAAACAGGGTCTCACTGTTTCCAAATAAAAAAAAATAAAAAGAGGGCTGGCAGTGTAGTTTGGAAGTAGAATGCCCCTGGGTTCCATCCCCTGTACCCCTCCCACACACACACAAAAGTAAGGAGTAATCAAATGCCATGCACAGATAAGTAGAGTAAGATACACACTGGAAAGTGGCCTTTGGAGTTGGCAGTTAGGAGGTAGTTGGCTCTTCTTGAAAGCATGTCAGTGGAATGGTGAAGGTAGAGCTAAGTATAATGCGATACTAAATGGGAAGTAAAGAACTGAAGACAAGCACGGGCTACCTTTTGAGTAGTGTGGATTAAAGGAGAAGGACAGAATTAAGAACATTTGTAAGTTTAGGGTTAAGATCCTACAGCAAAAGAAAAGTTATAAGAATTAGATGTGATTAATGGATCAAGATTCACAAGCAGGTGGGGAGAGAAGGAAATAATAGTCTAAGTAGGATGAATGGATAAATTGTGGTATATACATACAATGAGTATTATTTAGCCATATAAAGAAACAAAGTACTGATAATTGCTCTAACTTGGATGAACCTCAAAAACATGCTAAGTAAAAGAAGCCAAACATAAAGGTCATGTATTGTGTGGCCCCTTTTATATAATATATCCAGAATTAATCAAATCCATAGCAACAGAAAGCATATTGGTGGTTACTAGGAGGAGGAGTATGGAGAGAATGGGGAGTGATTACTTAACAAGAACAGGGTGTTTTTCTGGAATGGTGAAAACAGTTTAGAAATTAGAGAGGTATTAGCTGGGCGTGGTTGCGCACACTTATAATCCCAGTACTTGGGAGGCTGAGACTGGAGGATCTGGGTTC
>PVLC010008584.1:0-57648 GCA_004027655.1 Graphiurus murinus | reverse complement strand
AAATAAAGAGTGTTCTTTAAAATGTTTCTCCTCCACTACCAAGGAAGTTAAATTTCAGTGCCTCTTTACTTACCTGTAAATTGGGCATGAAAAACACTCCATCACAGCACCTTCCAGAATACAAAAGGAGATAATATACAGTAGTATTTCTCATATGTTTTCACCACTGTCTTTCATGGGAGGTAGAGGAAGAATTGGGGAAAACTACAAAGAAAACATTAGAGAAAAATTTTACTGAGATCTCCTCTTTTATTTCTGAAAATGAATCATATTTGCTTTTTAAAAATACATAATAGATTAATTTGCTTTCATATAAAATATTTCACACAATTTTACAATGCACTCTGTTGAGGTTTTGATTTCAAGCATCTTGTGTTTAAGGTACTTGAAAAACAAGTACCTTAGTTTGAGAAACTTAGGAGAATGCTTTATAAACAGTAAAGCATTACATAACATTTTCTTATTATTAGATTTTTAAAAATTTTGGTGAATATCTAAGACACCAAGCAGACCCACTGGCTTTAGCATTTCATTTACAGATTCCTTAAGCTTGTGTTTGGATTTCAAATGATCAGACATATAATAAGGTCTCCTCCTTCAATTTAAAATTTTCCTTTTAAATTGAGTTTCAGAGATGCATCAGTCAAAGCTATCTGAAGCGTGCAATTGGCTCATGAGCTTATCTATTCTGTAGTAAAATAATAAATTAAGGGAAGTTGAATGAGTATAACAGATAGCTAATTATTTCTGTTACATTATTATACAATTGTTAGCATATTTTAAAATTTTGGCTAGCATATTTTAACAACTTAAAATTTGTATCATATTAACACAAAATGCTTTAAAATGTCATTTTAAACTGAAGCAAGCTAGAAAATTATATTCCAGTGTATGTATCACCCATGTAACCAAGTTTTTTTAATACCTACAATACTAACACTGAATTAGCCTCTATGAGGGATGCAGAAATAAACAAGGCACATTCCTCAATTTTTTAGAGTCTTAAGAATTTTCCTTTCTAGCATGACAGAGTTAAAGCATGAAAAACAGAGAGCAGTGCTCGGTTCCTCTATCTCTTGCTTTATCCTACTTGCTTATCTACCAGCCTGAGTTCATGGGCTGGTTTGATATAAAGACCTCTCGATATCCAGAGATGCTTACCTCAATTCAGGCCTAGATGTTCATTCAGTGAGCTGTGACTAGGAAGACAGGGGCCAAGGTAAGTTGTGAATGAAGAACTGTGGTGTTCTTGCCATAAGAGGGCAAAGGACTTGTCCCCATTCAATGCATGTCTTGCCCTGCCCACCAGTAAAAAACTGAGAAGGGAAGAGAAAGTCCACCTGTAATGGGCTGGAACTCGAAGTTAACTTTGTGGTCAGCTAGGGGCATAACATAGGTTTACATTATAGTTGGAAATCCAAAGTAAGTTTTTATTTTACTCATAAAACTTCTACTTTGGGTATAAATTATCCATTGATCCAAGAAAATTATATTCTTAATTTAAATGCCTCAGAACTGCACAGTCAAACCAAAGGCTCATGTATATTTCAACCATATATAAATTAAAGTTGCAAAAGATAAGAGCATATAATATACTTTGATTTCAGTCATAGTTTTTTTCTTACTATTCAGAGACAAATTAAAAGCCTTAGGTTTGCCTATAAATTTTTTTGTGGATACATGTGTATATATGTGTGCATATACATGTACATATACAAAATAGATACATATATGGGTCTAACAATATATATAACTATATATATAACAATATAACAATACATATATAAAAACTATATATAGATAACTATATATATATATATATATATATATAAACAGTTCAATATTTTCTTTTGTATTGTTGATATCACCAAGAAATATTGGTGATATTGAAAAAATTCTTAGTAATACTGAAAAATATCACCTAAAAACCTTCACAAAGTTGTTGATACCAGTGATTTGGGAGGCTGAGAAAGGAGGATCCCAAGTTCCAGGCCAGCCTGAGCAATTTAGCAAGACCTTGTCTCAAAAGGGGATGTAGCTTAGTCATGGAGCATTCCTAGGTTCAATCCCCAGTACCCCAAAGGAAAAAAAAAAGATAGAATGAGGACCCAGGTATGCTTCTTCATTCTTTATATACTGCTTTCACTTTATCTTCTCTACAATTTGAAACCCTAACTTACATAATTTCAATAGATTTTGATTTGTTATAATTCATACCCAAAGCCCTTTGCCTCTGGACACACATCACATTTCTCAGTTTACCTTTTGTGTGTGGCATGATAAAATCATTTCACCCTCATCTTTGTCCTCTCCATTTGCCAGGCCTAAGTCTTTCTTGGATTTATGACTAATGGAGCCAGACACAATTACTGTTCTGAGATCTTTTTAATAAAACATTTAAGACTGTCTGTTTTATGACCCCAGTTATATGACTCAATATACAAGCAAATTATTTATAATGAACTAAATATAAAACTATGGCACTGCATTTTTTCTAAAAAAATTTGTCATTGAGGACTTTTTTAAGAATTTATTTATTTATTTTTTCTTTTTTTAAAAATTGGTGCATTGTAATCATACATGTTTGTTAGGTACAAACTGATTAAGGCATATATGCACACATTTCTCATTTAACCCCTTCCCCAATTTCTGCCCCACTCCCTCGCCTTCCCTCCTTCTCAGGTTCAGTTTAGTGATTGACTTTGATATGTTTGTGAAAGTACAACATGTGCATTAGGGAGTCCCCCTTCCCTCCATCACCTTCCATTAGGTCAAATTCTTTGCTTACCTAAGGGTTTCTCCTTCTTCATCTGGAGTCCCTTTTATGCCCCATTTACTTCCTAACTTCTGCATATTAGGGAGAGTATACGATTTTTTACTTTTTGTGACTGACTAATCTCACTTAACATAATGTTTTCCAGTTCCATCCATTTCCCTGCAAATAACATGATTTTGTTCTTCTTTATGGCTGAGTAAAATTCCATTGTGTACACATATCCCAGAGTTTTGTAATCCATTCATCTGTTGATAGACATCTTGGCTGGTTCCATAGTTTGACAATTGTGAATTGTGCAGTTATAAACATAGATACACATGCATCAGTCTGATAGTTTGGTTTCCATTCTTTTGGGTAGATACCCAGAAATGGTATTGCTGGATCATATGGTGGGTTCATTTCCATTCATCTGAGGATTCTCCATACTGTTTTCCAAAGTGGTTGCACTAATTTGCAATCTCACCAACAATGTATTAGGGTTCCCACTTCTTCACACCCTCACCAGCATTTCAAGTGTTGACTTCTAGGGTCTCTTTGTTTTTTGTTTTTTTGTTTTTTTTGCGGTACTGGGGATTGAACTCAGAGGCATTCTACCTCTGAGCTATACCCCCAGCCCTATTTTTTATTCTTTATTTTGAAACCGAGTCTCACTAAGTTGTGGAGTGCCTCACTAGGTAGCTGAGGCTGGCCGCGAACCCGGATCCTCCGGTCTCAGCCTCCCGAATGCTGGGATTACAAGCGTGCACCACCACGCCCGGCTTTTTAGGGTCTCTTTGTTGCTTCTGTTATGGGGATTCCTTTCAGAGATGTGAGTAGGACAATTTGTGGTCTCTGTGTTTTTTGGTCTCTATGTGGGATGTGTTGAGCTATTCCTTCTATCAGCAGAGGTAAGTCTATCCTTAGGGTTTGGCAGTCCTTCTGGTGGTTCACTTCTCTGGTCCAATCTCTGCAGTGGGGATTTAGAGGTATATATAAGGACAGGTTGTGTTCACTGGTGAAGGTTGGGTGAGAAGTCACAGCGATGAATGCAAGAATAGGGCAAAGTAGAGGGTATCATCCAGTGGAATAAGAGTTTGAGTGTGTTGAGGTGATATATGGTAAAGATTAGAGATAGTGGATATGTCAGGGGATTCTGGTAGTCAATGTAGAGTATTTAGGTGTAGTGGTATAAAATGCTCTTGATATAAGACAGGAAAAAAAGGAAAAAGAAAAAAGAAAAAAAAGTGTTGGGGAGAAGAATATTGATAGGAGAGAGGGAGGAAAGTTTGTAAAAAGGATAAGGAAGAGATTCAACAAACTAAGCAAAAAATAACAAAGCAACCAGTCATTCAAACAAACATAAATAAAACAAAGCAATACTAAACAAATACAGAGTAAAAACAAAACAAAAACAAACAACAACAACAACAAAAGAAACACGAACAAAAACGCTGCCAGTCTATAAGTACAGAGCTGAGTTGGCCTCTGCAGTCCTTTTGGATCTGGTGGGTATTTTCAGCTTTTAATTATCTGCTCACTATATTAGATTTTTTTTTTTTTTTTTTTTGCGGTACTGGGGATTGAACTCAGAGGCATTCTACCCCCAAGCTATACCCCCAGCCCTATTTTTTTTTTATTCTTTATTTTGAAACCGAGTCTCACTGAGTTGCGGAGTGCCTCACTAGGTAGCTGAGGCTGGCCGCGAACCCTGATCCTCCGGTCTCAGCCTCCCGAATGCTGGGATTACAAGTGTGCGCCACCACACCCGGCTACTATATTAGATTTTTGAGCATGTCTCGGACATTCTTATTTGCTCTCTCTGTCAGTACAGGCAGGGCATTCTGCTAGTTTCTCTCCTGCTGCAAGCATGTTTCTCTGAGCTCTCCACAGGGCCTGACTACCTCTCTCTCTCTCTCTCTCTCTCTCTCTCTCTGCCTTTGCTGGTGGGAATGCAGTCTAAATGCTAGGCATTTTGCCGGGTGCCTGCAAGGTCTCTATGCCCTGTGTGCACTGTATCCCTCCCGCACTTCTGCTCCTATTCAATCGCTAGAAGGGTCGGTGACCGAGTCTGTCCTTTGCACAGGGGCCCCCAAGAGGGCGCAATTTAACTTAGAGATCTGTGCTGTTCTGGCTTTGGTGGGAGGGGTGAGCTGGGGTGTCCTTGCCGCAGGCGTAAGCTGGTTGTCCCAGGTGTTCCTGGTCACTGTAGATTGTGCGGGGATATGCTGCCTGATTAGGGTGTGGAGTTCTGTAGTCACTTACTCCACATCTGGTTGTTTGGTGTGCAGGAGGTCGTTAGATATCTTGGTGCTAGTAGATCTCCAGACTGGCGACTGGCTCAATGGTGGCCGCCACTCTGTAGCGGGCTCCACTGTGGCTTGCACAGGCTCCTTTGCTCTACCTGGTCAACTTTCTGGGTTCACTTCAGCTGCGCTTCAATATTCTTTACTTTGTTCACTTTTTTTGCTGCTTTCCTTTCTTTCCTTCAGTCAAGAAGCTGCTTTTGTGGCAGTTTTTTTTTTTTTTTTTTTTTTTTGCGGTACTGGGGATTGAACTCAGGGGCATTCTACCTCCAAGCTACACCCTCAGCCCTATTTTTTATTCTTTATTTTGAAACCGGGGCTCATTAAGTTGTGGAGTGCCTCACTAGGTAGCTGAGGCTGGCCTCGAACCTGGATCCTCTGGTCTCAGTCTCCCGAATGCTGGGATTACAAGTGCGGGCCACCACGCCCGGCTGTTTTGGGTTTTTTTTTTTGCAGTACTGGGGACTGAACTCAGGGGCATTCTACCTCCGAGCTATACCCCCAGCCCTATTTTTTTTATTCTTTATTTTGAAACAGGGTCTCACTAAGTTGCAGAGTGCCTTACTACATAGCTGAGGCTGGCTGTGAACCCAGATCCTCCGGTCTCAGCCTCCCAAATGCTGGGATTACAAGCCTGTGCCACCACGCCCAGCTTTGTGGCAGTTTTGATTCAAGTTCTGCAGTGCATTTGATGGCCGCTCTGGTTATGGAGGGAATAGGTGAGCTGGGGTGTTCCCACCATGGATTTAAGCTGGTCGTCCCAGGCATTCTGGTCACTGTCCTTTGTGCAGGGATATGCTGCCTGATTAGGATGTGGAGTTCTGGAGTTGCTTACTCCATGTCTGGTTGGTGGGTATACAGGAGGTCATTAGATATCTCAGTGTTAGTAGACCCCGTGAAGAGCGACTGGCTCAATGGTGGCCGCCATTTGGTGGAGTGCACCGCTGCTGGGCGGACGGGCTCCCTTGCTCTCCCTGGTTGGCTTTCTGGGTTCTGTTCAGCTGCACTTCAATTTTTGTTGCTTTGTTCACTTTTTTTTTTTCTTTTTTTCGTCTGTCAAGAAGCTGCTTTTATTGCAGTTTTGATTTGTGCTCACAGTGCATGAGGAGAGGTGTTTCACTCAGACACCATCTTGGGTTCTACCCAGAATTTATTTTTTAATTAAGTAAAATTGTACATATTTATAGGGTGCAACAGAATTTTTTTTTTTTTTGCGGTACTGGGGATTGAACTCAGGGGCATTCTACCTCCGAGCTATACCCCCAGCCCGATTTTTTATTCTTTATTTTGAAACAGGATATCACTAAGTTACAGAGTGCCTCACTAGCTACCTAGCTGAGGCTGACTGCGAACCTGGATCCTCCGGTCTCAGCCTCCCAAGCAACAGAATAATTTGATATATGCATTCATTGTGAAATTAAAATTGAAGTTTGTAAATATATGCATTACCTCAAATCTATAATCTTAGCACTTTTCAAATATGCAATATATTGCCATTAACTATATTTATCATCGTCTACAATAGATCTCTCTAACTTGTTTTTCTTGTGTTCTTTAGCCCAAATTCTTCCATTCTGTCTACCCTCTAGCCTCTGGTAGCCATGCTTTTACTCTCTATAAATTCTACTTCTTAAGATTCCACAGATAAATGAGATCATGTGGGATTTGCCTTCTATGCCTGACTTTTTTTTTTTTTTTTTTTTTTTTTCAGTACTGGGGATTGAACCCAGGGACATTCTACCTTTGAACTATGTGCCCACCCCTATTTTTTATTGTTTATTTTGAAGCAGGGCCTCACTAAGTTGTAGAGGGCCTCACTAAGTAGCTGAGGCTGGCCATGAACCTGTGATCCTCCTGTCTCAGCCTTTCAAGTACCTGGATTACAAGCATGCACCACCATGTTTGGCTTGCCTGGCTTATTTTACTTAACATAATATTCTCCTGTTTCATCCATGTTGCTTCAAATGGAAAGATTTCCTCCTCCTCCTCCTTCTTCCTTTTCTTTTCCATACTGGGGATTGAAACCAGGCGCATTCTACCTCTGAGCTACACGCCCAGCCATTTTTATTTTTTATTTTGAAACAGGGTCTGGCTAAGTTGTTGAGGCTGGACCCAAAGCTGCTATCCTCCTGTCTCACCCTCCCAAGTACTGGGATTACCAAGGTATGCCTGGTTACAGTCTCCTTCTTTTTAAAGGCTAAATAGTATTTCATTGTGTATATATGCTACATTTTCTTCATTTATTCATCTGTTGATAGATACTTTGTTTCTGTATCTTGGCTACTGTGAATAATAGTACAATGAACATGAAAGTGCAGATATCTCTTTGATATACCAATACTATATATTTTTGGATATATATCCACTGGTGTGATTACTGCTTCGTATGGTAGTCCTAGTTTTAATTTTTTTGAGCAAATTCCTTCTGTTTTCCAATATGACTGTACTAATTTATATTCTGACCAACAATGTGTACAAGGGTTCTCTTTTCTCCACATCCTCACCACCATCATTTATTTTTTTTTTCTCTTTCTTTTTTTTGGTACTGGGGATTGAACCCAGAGGCAATCTACCTTTCAGTTACACCCACAGCCCGATTTTATTTCTTATTTGGAAACTGGGTCTCACTAGGTTGATTAGAGTCTCAGTGCTTGCTGAGGCTGTCCTTGAACTGGTGATTCCCCTGTCTCAGCTTCCCAAGTACTGGGATTACAGGTGTGTGCCATTGCCACCATGCCCAGCTGTCTTTCATCTTTTTTACAATCGTCATTTTAACAGGTATTAGGCAATACATCAGTGTTGTTTTAGTTTGCATTTGCTGATGATTTGTGATATCGAACTTTGTATATGTACTGGCTATTTGTATGTCTTCTTTTTAGAAATGTCTATTCAGGTTCATTGCCCACTTTTAAATCAGGTTGTTTTCTAACTTTTGAGTTATTTGAGTTCCTTATATATTTTGGATATTAGTCCTTTATCAGATGTATAGCTTGCAAATATTTCTCCCGTTTTGTAGGTTGTTTCTTTGTCCCACTGATAGTTTCCTTTTTGGTGCAAAGGATGCTCATTTTAATGGGATCCTATTTGTTCACTTTTGCTTTTGGGGTCATATCCAAAAAAAATCATTGCCCAGACTCAAGTCAAGAAACTTTCCCTGGTGTTTTCCTCCGCTCGTTCTATAGGAACAGGTCTTACTCTTAACTTTTAATGCATTTTGAGTTTTATTATTATTATTTGCAGTACTCAGGATTGATTGTGGGGCATTCTTCCTCTTAGCTATACCCCCAGCCCTACTTTTTATTTTATATTTTGAAACAACATCTCACTAAATTGCAGAGGGCCTCACTAAGAGCTGAGGTGGGCCACAAATCTGCAGTCTTCCTGTCTCAGCCTCCCAAGCGCTGGAATTACAAGAGTGCGTCACCACATCCTGCTTGAGTTGATTAGTATGTGTGGTATAAGATAAGCGGACTGACATCTCATGTATGCAGATCTCAATCCTTTCTTATGGATTTTCTCCTTTTTTTTTTGGCTCCACTTTATTACTGCAGATTCTTTACTGGGCCTTGAGCTCTCTTAGGGCTATTTTGTTTGTGGATTGCTGTCTATACTTGTGTGTGTGTTGGGGGTGGTGGTGAAGAGGGATGAAAGCTACTATTTCCTACTCTACCTTCTTAGCAATGTCTCCTGTTACAAAAGTCTTAATAGGAATATAATATTAGATTACTTTTATGAAAAAATTGGGTTTAATTTACAATTTTTTTAAGGAGCATTGCTTAACAATCTATCTTTAGTTAATAATTGTCTGTGTTGACTAATTATTAAGTCATTTCTATTATTTGCCATCAACTAGGACTCATAGGATTCAAAGGTAGTCTTAAAGTCGGGAGTGGCAGCTCATGCATGTAATCCTAGTACTTCAGAGATTGAAAACAGGAGCAGTTTGGGTTTGAGGCCAGCCTCAACAATTTAGCAAGACCCTTAGCATCTCAGTGAAACCCTGTTTCAAAATAAAAAATGATCCAGGTGTGGTGGTGCATGCTTGTAATGCCAGTACTGGGGAGGCTAAGACAGGAGAATAGCAGGTTTGTGGCTGGCCTCAGCTACTTAGTGAGGCACTGTTTCAAAAATAAAGAATAAAAAGTAGGGCCAGGGTATAACTTGGAGGTAGAATACCTCTAGGTTCAATCCCTAGTCCCCTCCCCCTCCTCAAAAAAAAGGCTGAAGATATAATTTAGAAGTAGAATGCCTCTGGGTTCAATGGTTCAATCCCCAATATCCTCCCATCTAACATACACAAAAAACATAGACTTGAAAACATAAATTCTTTTCATGATAATCTAAACATTTTTAAGGGAGTATACTAATGGAAATTACTTATAAGTAAAGAGAAGTTACTTGCCAAATGTAGTTTCCTATGTAAGAAAATAATGTACGTACAGTACACCAAAAAAAGGTCTTAAATTGATTCTGCCATAAAATTTGCCAGTATATAATTGGGCAAATTTTCATTCTACATTTGAACTTTCCTCCATTTTATTCTTTTTTGCAAGAAAAGCACTTCTGACTAACTTCGTAGGTGCAACAAAGTATTCACAGTGGATAAAACAAGATAGTAATTGCAAATTTGAATCAAGAGCAAGACTCATTCACTTTTATAAAATGAACAAAAGGATAGGTGGTAAAAAGGTTGATTTTTAGTGGATGTGCTGGTGCACGCCTGTAATCCTAGTACTTGGGAGACTGAGACAAAAGAATCGCAGGTTACAGAACAGCCTCAGCAATGTAGTGAGACTCTTCAAACTAGGAGAACCCTGTTCTCAAAGCAAAAAATAAAAATGGAAAATAAAAAAATTAAGAAAAAGTGCTGGGGTATAGCTTGGAGGTAGAATTCCCCTGGATTCAATCCCCAGTAACACACACACACACAAATAAAATAAAAATAAATAAACGGGTGTAAGGTGTTTTTAGATTTTATACAGAAAATAAATTAGAGCACACACACACAAAATGCATATAAACAAATACCTGTTGTCCTGTTGTGTATTTCATGATAAGGAAAGATTGAATCTCAGAATTAATTTCTAATATTACAGATTGGGCTTCAGAAATAATAATATCCAGTTTCTTCAAATAGAATCCTGATTCTGAATTATTGGTATCTGTTCATATCAGCTTAAATACTTTCCGCATCATTAGAAAACAAAACATTTACACAAAAATGAAAATTCTTATTTTCTCCTGCACGAATTAAAATCATTCACAGGTGGCCGCTAAGAAAAACAAAAAACATCCAGATTGATCACTTTCTTATTTTCTCATCTGGACATTGTGCGTGCCTATAGACTGTATCTGCAAATGGCATAATTTTACATTAAGGAAGTGGCATTTCAGAATGAATTCTTGTAGAACAATACTCCATTTTCTGTCATTTGGGGTGAAACCAAGGAAAATTTAAATTTCTATTTCATAAATGAGCTCAATAATAAACACAACTACATCTATAAAGTCAATTTACAAGATGATCATTGTATAGGATTCAACATGACAGGGAAATATTACATTTGACAAAATTAAAGCTGTAGAATACTTGCAGCCAGCAGCTCATATAATTACTAGGAAGGCAATTGGTAATGAATTCTTTTAACTTGGAATTTAAATCTCAGGACTGAATGTTGCCCATTATTGGAGTTCAAAGGCAACTATCTCTAGAATTGTTCTTTTAATGCTTGTTGGATGGTTTTAGTTGTTCTTTTCTTGTAGGCACACAATTGTTGTCTTGATCTTGTGATAAAAAGAGCTTCACTGGGTCTTTGTAGTGCACCCAGTTGGCTTGGTAACATGCCTGTAGTCAGAATTCCAAAGTGCAGAAACAATGGCTTAGAAATTATTGGCTGAGAACTGTTTGTTCAGGACTGTGGGAATCTGAGCCTGGCCTGTGGAACCAGCAGACTCTCTTCATTAGATCTACATTCATCCAGAAACTCCCCAATTCCTTGCCCTTTTGTCTTTTTCCAAACTAGAGCTTTAACTACAATAAAAACAAATGTGGCAAGTTCTTTTGTAAATCAATTCCAACCAAAATTCCCAGCGTGCTATAATTTTTCCTCTTCGAGTCATAATTCCAAAAGAACGGTATTAGCTTATTCAACATTACATTTTTTTCTATAAAGAGGATGTGTCAAGGGCCATGACTTTACTTAAAGAAAAAAAAAAAAAAAAAAAAGAAAGAAAGAAAGCTTGCCTTTAGGCCTAATTGAATAGTGATGAGGTGGCTTTTTCCCTGTGCAGTTATGTTCATTTTCCCTACTTAATTAAATAAACAAATACAGTCCAGCATGACTCTTTTAGACTGCTTAGTTTAAAATATTCAGTCCAAGCTGAAGCATAATCCGGTGAAATTAATTTCATTGAAGAATACCATATAATAGAAAGAGAAAACAGTAATTTTACAGATTTTTTTCCCTCCTGGCTATAAAGGTATTCTTAAGGCAGCCAACACTATGTCATCTGATTACACAATTGTGACTTGAAAATGCCAGGAATTTCCTTTTGTGTGTCTAAATAATGCAAGTTGAATTCAGCAGTGTTCGTATAAATACTTTAATTACACTGCAGCTTTATCAGCAGGGAGCCATGGGAAGTACGTGGAGCCCTGGATAAACATTTTTAAAAGCAACAACCATTCAAGTTACAAAAAAGCAGGACAGTCATAACAACAGCAGCAACCACACCACAACAAACTGGGGAAGCTGGTAGCTCTGTGCTTCTTAAGAGTGGAGGACTGAACTTTTTTTTTTCTTTTCTATTTCCCACCATTGTTTTGGGAAAAATTCCTAAAAGCAGAAAAGATGAAGCCTGAGAAACTAAGGTACCCAAGAATGAATCTAAGAAGTGTCCTGTGAGAAAAAGTAAAAAGAAACCCAAGTAATAGTGGTACCAATACATCAGAAGTCAGAGTATTTTGCTTGGCTACTAGATGAAAAAAAAAAGTTACAAGTCAGGCCTGGTGATGCATGCCTGTAATTCCAGTACTTAGGAGGCTGAGACTGGAGGATCCGAGGTTCAAGGACAGCCTCAGCAAGTAGTCAAACTCTCATCTTAGTGAGATTCTGTATCAAAATAAAAATTTTAAAAAAAGGGTTGAGGGTGTAGCTAAGAGGTAGAATGTCCCTGGGTTCCTTCCTCAGTACCACAAACAAAACAAAAACAAACAAACAAACAAACAAACAAGTTACAAAGGATATGCATACATTTCTTTTAGGAAAGCTTTGCCGATCTTTGTTCAGACCAGGTGGAATGCTGTACCCGTGTAACCATGCATCCGCACAGCTCTAGGTCCCTTTGTTTTCTCCATAATCCTAGTCACCTTCTAAGTTTCCTCCTGCAATTAACAAGCCCTTAGCATTATGGAATGAAAGTTTAATGTGCTGTCTCCAGTGTTACAGGTTACAGCCATTAATTATTGACTGAACAACTCATGGCTTAATGCAAGAAGAAAGATAAATAATGAGAAAGAATCACACCACGTACCTTCAGCGAAGGTTAGGGTCTAATTACCTTTTCCCTCTGACTGTCAAGGAGCCCAGCACCCAATCTAGACTTCATCACTGCAAAGCTGACAAATGATCTTGGCCATCTTTACCTTCCCTTTTCTTTGGTCTTTTTTTTTCTCTTTTCTTTCTTTCTTTTTTTTTTTTGCCTGCTTGTTTGTTTTCTTTATATATATATTTCTGTTAAATGCTTCTTTGATTACTTTCTAGAAATAGAAACAGAGTAATGAAAACAGATACTTGTAAAAAAATATTTAAACACATTTTTCAAACAATGTCCTGATGGGAAGCCGGCAGTGGAGTGACAAAGGTAGAGAAGCACAGGGCCTTTGGTGGAGACCAGGCACTTTCTGGGCCTCAGTTGTTCATCTTTTTTTTGTGTATGTGGTACTGGGGATTGAACTCAGGGACATTCTATCTCTGAGCTACATCTCCAGATCTGCTTTTTATTTTTTATTTTGAAAAAGGTTCTCACTAAATTGCAGAGGGCTTCACTAAGTAGTTGAGGCTGGGCACGAACCTGTGATCCTTCTGTCTCAGCCTCCCAAGTACTGGGATTACAGCGTGCACCACCATGCCCAGCTCCCAGTTAATCTTTTTAAAGCACTAACATGCTATGACTCAATAAAACGAATAGCACTGTATGCTCCAAATAAGCAAATACAACTTTATTTTCAGATTTTGTCAGTGGAGCAGGTGAATTTTGAAAAAAATTCAGGTGTACATTGTGGCCTTAACTCACAGGTTCCCATGGTGGCCCATCTTCAAAATTCTTGCAAGCTTGTGAAATGCGGATTCCCAGATGTCAACCTAAATGTATCAAACCAGAATGTTTTGCAGTGGGTTCTGGAAATCAGTTTTTAACAAAAATTCCTCAGATTAATATTATGAGTGCCCCAAACCATGTTTAATCCAGGTAGATCCCACCTTTAATTTGAAGTATTACTGTCATTACAGGAAGAAAAGTTCTCCTTGCAGATAGTAAATGCTTTAAACTGAAGTCACAAAGCCTACATTTTCTATAAGTGCATGGTAATCTCTACTTGATAAAAATGTAAGGTTTCTGGGATGAGCATAATTCTATACTTTGAAGTTGTACATTTTGAGATGGGGGTCTTGCTCTGTTGTCCAGGCTGGTCTTAAACTCCCGGGCTCAACTGATCTGCCTACTTCAGTCTCCTACAGGCACATACTTCCATGCCTGGCTCTACACAGGTCTTCTTTGGTACATAGAGGCATAAACATACTTATTTTTATGTCTTGTATTCATTTATTCAGTTCATTTATTTACTTATCTAAACATTTTTCTATTTATATAAAAACAGGTTTATTGCTGAAAGTGATCAGAATTTGTCACCCCAAAATATGTCACTTCAGTGTAAGAATATTTGAACTGAAGGTGTTTGAGCTCCTGAAATCCCTTATCTAGCTAAAAGCAGAGTTTCCCAAAAAGAACTTGAAAGAACAAAATTGTTATAAATCCTCTCTTTGAGAACAACTAAGCCCAAAACCTACTCGAATCTCATAACACTTAGAATTACAAATCCTTTATCATGGCTCCTCACTGCCTTCTTTCCCCGGTCTTTTTTCTCCTGGCCTCAGGCTCACTCTGCCCCATTACAGGGGCCTCCTTGCTGGCCCTACAAACACAAGCTCGCCTCTGTCCCAGAGCCTGGCACTTTCTCTTCTCTCTGCCTACGAAGCTCTTTCATTTCACCCCAGACTCCATTTTCTGTAGTTAGGGGTGAAGCCAAGCAACATTTAGATTTCTTCTATTTCATGAATGAGCTCTATAATAAACAAAACTGCCTATAAACTCTATCCCTTATTTCCTTTATGTCTTTACTTAAATAGTTCCATCAGTGAAATTTTTTCTAAACATACTTTGTAATATAACACCTTTCTCTGTCTCAGCCTCCTGCAATCATCCTTGTTATACCTTGATTTTTTTCTCAGCACTAAACATCATCTAACATATATTCATCATCTGCTTGTTTAATTGCTTACTTTCTATCTGTTCCCATCAGAATATAAGACAAAGAGATTTCTGTTTTGTTAGTTGTATTTATTTGCAGTGTTTTTTTATTGAGAACATGGTCAGACAGGTACAACAGATAACAAATAATTAATTAATTATTTGGGTGAATAATTAATCTTGAATACAGGAAGAAGTTTAATCAAAGTTATCATTCATTCATCAAATCAAGGAAATCAACAAATCTTAATCTGTCTCCAAAAAATAGTGGAGCTTTCAGAGATTACTTGATTCTGTATAGGTTATATATACCATTTTATGATTTTGTAAAGTAGAAAGTAATTTGTAGAAAACGAATAGTAGCACAAAATATTTTTTCTTAGATATGCAAACCGATTCTATCCTGTGAAACTTCAACTTGTCTCTCTCATTGTCTTTTTTTTTTTTTTTTTTTTTTTTTTTTTTTTTTTTTTTTTTTTTTTTGCAGTACTGGGGATTGAACTCAGGGGCGTTCTACCTCCGAGCTATACCCCCAGCCCTATTTTTTATTCTTTATTTTGAAACCGAGTCTCACTAAGTTGCGGAGGGCCTCACTAAGTAGCTGAGGCTGGCTGCGAACTCAGATCCTCCGGTCTCAGCCTCCCGAATGCTGGGATTACAAGCGTGCGCCACCACGCCCGGCCTTGTCTCTCTCATTGTAAAGAAACCAGTTTTGCATACATTTGTAAGTTTGTTTCATTATTGCTAACACACACACACACATACGCACACAGTTTTTTGGATTCTCCGTTGAACTGATTGTAAAATCTTACCAGTTTCCTCATTCAATTAATGAGTTATATAATCTTTGACTTGTGTTCATTTTATATTTGTATGAGTACTGATTTTGTCTCTTTTTGAAATTTGTTCTTGAGTCGGGTGTGGTGGCACATGCTTGTAATGCCAGTACTTGTGAGGCTGAGACTGGAGGATCCCGGTTTGTGGCCAGCCTTAGCTACTTAGTGAGGCCCTCCGCAACTTAGTGAGACCCTGTTTCAAAATATAGAATAAAAAATAGTATTGAGAGTGTAGCTTGGAGGTAGAATGTCCCTGGGTTCAATCCCCAGTGCCACAAAAAAGAAATTTGTTCTTTACCAAATTTGTAAATATACCTTGTGATCGAATGTGACTTAATTTGTCAAAGCATGTCTTTGTCATTTTAAAGCTGTCCAATTAATGTCCTTGAAGTACTTTGCTCATCTGTGATGAGTAAATGAAATAATATCTGGGAAGTATAGAGGCATGTCAACAAAGGATCTGTAGAGGAGATAGAAAGTCTAGGATGAGTAAAAATAAGGCAACATACTCAATGCTAAACTCTAACAATGCCAGGTGTGGTGGCAACACACGTGTAATCCCCATACTTGGAAGGCTGAGACAGGAGGATCGTAGGTTCAAAGCCAGACTCAGCAACTCAGTGAGACCCTGTTTCCAAATAAAATATAAAATAGGTCTGGGGGTGTAGCCCAGAGGTAGAAGGCCTCTGGGTTCCATCCCCAGTACAAAAAAAAAAAAAAAAAAAAAAGAAAGAAAGAAAAATAAAGAAGCTCTAACAATGTAGGTGTGAAGAGACATTGCCGTAGAAGGGACATTTCTTTGTTCATTACGAACCAGTACCCTCTCTAAGGCCCTTTCAGTTTTCATAGGCCAGGGCCAGTTAGGTCTAATGCTGAATTAGGACTCTCAAAGTGAAAACATCTTTGGATTTAAGGTCAATTTATATGATTGAAAGAGATCGTTCAAGATATTTCTCTGATGAGAATTAGTCAAAGGAAGGTAAAATCATGTCTAAAGAAAACTGAATATAAAAATAAAATATATGGGTAAGGAAAATATTTTGAAGGGCAAACAATTTTTGAAGGTATAGTGAGTAATGAAAGGCAGAAGCATACTGTTTTATGCTATGTGCACTAAAGGAATGGGAGAGGATGTGTGCGCCTATTCATAAGGATGATTTTGAAACAATCCAAAGAAATCTTCACTTTCTCAAAGACTTTCCTTTTTGAGAGCTGACTTGACAAATGCCTAGATGTGGCTGGGATTCAAGGGAGGGCCCGCAACAATTGAGGAAACACTGAGAATTCAGCATGTCAGGAGAGAAGATAAGGCTAAAGATGAATAAACTGACCAGATTCCTTGATATTGACCATAGGAGCCATTGGTGCTAAATAGATTTTTACCACCATCAACAACTGTAAAGAACAAACGCAATTGGTGGTTCCAAGGGAAGAGCACAACCACAGGACCAGTGTTCACAGCAGGGCCTTATGCTGACAATTGCTGCATAGTGGTCCTTTGCTCTTTTATCCAGTACTCTGTAGGTGTGTTTTGTTCTTCTCTGGTGAGGAGGAACTGGCTAACATGGGACTCTAAGGTGAGAACAGACTCTCTCCTTGTCGTTTTGAAAAAAGTGCTGCTGATGCTACTATTTCTATGAAGATATGAAGTTGATAGAAGCGTAAAATGGGCCAAATATAATCATTTAATTGTAATTGGGACATAATTTTTTTTTTTTTTTTAGGTCCTGGGGGTTGAACCCAGGGGCATTCTACCTCCAATCTACATCTCCAGCCCTATTTTTAGTCTTTATTTTGAAACAGGGTCTCACTAATTTGCGGAGGGAGTCACTAAGTTACTGAGGCTGGCCGCAAACCTGCAAATCTGCAATACTCTTGTCTCAGCCTCCCAAGTACTGGGATTACAAGTATGTGCCACCATGCCTGGCTGGGACATGATTTTCATAGCCTGGAAAAAAAATTAATAAAACAATAAATCGTACCCGGTTGTGGTGGCACACGCTTGTAATCCCAGCATTTGGGAGGCTGAATCTGGAGGATCCAGGTTCGCGGCCAGCCTCAGCTACCTAGTGAGGCCCTCTGCAACTTAGTGAGACCCTGTTTCAAAATAAAGAATAAAAAATAGGGCTGGGGGTATACCTCAGAAGTAGAATGCCCCTGAGTTCAATCCCCAGTACTGCAACAAAACAAAACCAATAAATCAACATCTTTTGCAGGAATACATGTTTCTTGACAAAGCTCTTTATTCTTTAGCTTTCCAAGGCTTAAGTTACAAATTCCAAGTTGTAACTTCCCAAGTTTTGCATCAAAAATATTTTTGTTGAAACTGGAAGCTGGGCATGGTGGCACAAGCTTGTAATTACAGTACTTGGGAGGCTGAGACAGGAAGATTGTAGGTTCAAGAAAAGCCTCAGCAAGTAATGAAACTCTCATCAACTTAGCAAGACCCTGTTTCAAAATAAAAATAAAATGGCTCTGAGAGTGTAGTTTGGAGGTAGAATGCCCTGGGCTCAAATCCCAGTACCACAAAACAAACAAACAAACAAACGAACAAACAGCAATAAAAACAAAACAATTCTTTTTGGGTAACAAATTAGTTTCTGCATTACTACTATAAGTTTTATTTGCTTGGTAGAAGCCATACAAGCCATAGGACTGGGATGTATCCTCATGCCAAGTACCTGGAGAGGATGTAATGGGGAGAATGGACAGCGATGGAATTGAAATGGATCTGGGTATATTAGTTATAGTATCTGATTGTTCTTTATTATGAAACTCAGAAACATATATTCAGGAATAGATCCCATGGTAGTTATTTGTTTATGTCCATATCAGTTGGAGTATTACATACTTACATAATATGTATATAAGCACATTGTATACTTTATCTATTATGTGATCCTTTATACAGAATCTATTAAATCGTACTAGAGTTAGCTTTGTGTTGATTTTCTAGTTTAGTCCTACATTATAACTTGACCTGCTTCTCTGTTAGCTGGTTTATAAAATGCTAATAGGTACAAGTACGACAAAGACCATGAACCGACTGTCACTTTGGGGGGTGGAGAGGAGGTAAATAAAAACCCACCATGCTCAATGCTCTCAAGAGGGTCACCTTTTGAATCCAGCTACTATTACTAGAGAACACAGAAGTTTGTTTATGGTAATGGTCTAGTGCGATGTTGAGGATTGAATCTAGAGGTACTCTACTGCTGAGCTACATCCCAAGCCCTTTTCAGTTTTTGTTTTGAGGCAAGTCTGGCTAAGTTTCCCAGGCTGGCCTCAAACTTGTGATCCCTGTGCCTCAGTCTCCTGAGGAGACTGCACCCAAATGTTTCACTGCTTCTTATCTATGTGATGTATTCGTAACATAAAACATTATGTAATTTTGTGCTATAGTAGGTTTGACAGATTTGTCCACATAACTTACATAATACATTGATCAGTTCTGTCCATTTAAACCTAAATATATTATTTGCAAGGTTTCTGGATTGGATGTATATACCACATTGTATTTACAGACACTTAAACCTAGTTATCACATTTCTAAGAAATGTGTTTTTCTTCCTATATTTTTTGAGTAATCAGAAAAAAATGCAGCAGTTGCTTTATTTAGGTACTTATCAAGCTCCATCTTGTAAAATGGAACTGGAGTGTAAACAAATCTCCTCTTTCTTTCTTTCTTTTATACAAATGCACATATTCCCACACTAAAATCCCTCAGCTAATTCATGACACTTGACATTAATCACATACACAGATCAACAAGGACTTTGCTTTCATATAGAAAATAATTTAGAACATATTTCCAAATTACTGCTTGTTATTGCAGTCAATTTAATTAGCTAGCTAATGACAATATCTGTTCATAATCAAAGTAGTAAAAATACCAAGTTTAGTAATTAGACCATATAATTTCTTAACAGCTCAATTTTATAATGGAAAAGTACAATGCTTTCAGTCAATTTTCCTCAAATACTACACTATATTCAAAATTAGGAATTCCACAGTGTATTCTTTTGACATTTAAAGCATGAGATGGAGTGTTTAGGTTAGAAAGCACAGCTCCCTCCTGGATTCTATGTGAAATTGCTTGTAAGTCACATTACATTCTAAATCCATTTCCCCTCAAACCATTCTGAGGGGATAACATTTACTCTTTGTCGCTAATGTTCTTTTCTGTAGGAGACACCCATATGAATTGTAACACAATGAAACAATTAATCTTTGTTGGGCAATTTTAATGATTCTATAATTATAGAAACTATGGAAAATCATGTTTTCCTCTTTATCAACTCAGATACTCAGTGGCATTTCAATGCTTAGTCAAAAATAAAAAATAAAAATAAAAAGGAAGGAGAGAATCTCTGTATTTTCATTTTAAGAATCACATTAATGGAAATCTATAAACCAAACATAGATAGTGTCACAAATGTGAACTGACACATGGTATAACCGGTGGCTGTGCAAAAATCCAGCCGGAAAGGCACTAAAATAGGCTAATTTCATTTCTCCCAGCTGCCTGCCTTTCAATTCTTTATCTCAGCTATCAGGTTTGAATAAATTTCATCTCCCACACTACAAGTAATGAGCAGGCAATGACTTATGAAGCACAGAGACCAAGTTAAGACAGAATTAGAATACAATTTTAATGAGACGGAGCTGAGAAAGTGGAAGTGTTACTCATTTGACAGACTTGGCAAAATATCCAATATTATTTCAAATGCTCTTTCCTTTCTACAAAGAAACTGTCAAATATTAAAATAAAAGTGAAAAAATAGGGCTCTGAAGAATTCTTTAGGGGCAGATTGTTAATGTGATTATAAGCTAGAAAATAGTTATAAGAGAAGTCATTTAAGGAGTAGAGCAAATGTGACTTACAATGTAAATGTGTTAAGTATAAATACTCCTGTGAAAACAAACAGCATGCTTTGGTTCCTCTGGAAAAAAGAAAGTCACATTAACATTCAGGTAACATGTATCTCTTTGAAATGAAGTCCAGAAATTGTTTGGGAAATGGGGAGTAGATAAATATTTTCTTTGTTACCACTTAGTTGAAAGTCTATAAAGTAATGTTATTATTTTTGACTTTAAAATGCTCTGAAAATAAGTGGGTGTAAAAATAAGATTAAACTCAAGAATTTTTTTTTTTTTTTTTAAGGATTGGTATCCAACACTGAATACAGACAGCAGAAACAGCCTATTTGAGGTGGTGGAGATTGCCCTATGCAACTGTAAAGAGAAGTGGTTTTGGGCTAATAAGAAAAGTTTGCACGAAAATCAAAGCATTTATTTTCACACTTTAAAAAAATCACAGGATATTTGTTCTATGAAAAATCCAAATGCCTTAAAATGATAAGAACTAGAAAAGTGAATAGCTCTAAACTGGCAGACACAATGTCAAGGGATTTTCAAGCATGATGTCTCTGCTCAACCTGTGTCAGGAGATACCCGTCTTCCTTAGCTGCCTCGTGTCGTCTTAGCCAAGATGAGATCTAGCCGGGGTCAAATTGAGCTGCTCAGCAAAGCTACTAATACTCTACACTTTAAACCCTTCCTCCAAACATCCCTAGCTAGGGAGGTTTTTTCTCTGCTTGCTCCTACTTACCCTTTACTGTTTCTGTCTTTCTTTTATGATTACTTCCTGTCATTTTTTTCTAGTGCATAAAACATCCGTGACTT
Source organism: Graphiurus murinus (assembly GCA_004027655.1). Lineage (NCBI taxonomy): Eukaryota > Metazoa > Chordata > Mammalia > Rodentia > Gliridae > Graphiurus > Graphiurus murinus. The sequence continues at coordinate 36,544 of PVLC010008584.1, read as the reverse complement.
GCAGCAGGCACTCAGTGTTTATAAGGAACTACACAGCAGGTGCCACTTACAAAAAAGCCCTTGTGAGCAAGGTTGCATGAGTGTTAGCCCAAGACCTAAGGGTCACACTGCAGTTACTGCACAATGGTCAGCTGAGGAAGCTTCCTCTCATCAACAGCCGGTAAACAGTGTTGTATTTGGTAGGCCAAACCTTTTATGAAATGAGCATATCTGGATATCTCTAAAATGATATCTGTGTGCTGTCAAAATTATACATCCATATCTAACTCTTAGTAGCAAAGAAATGACACAGGAATACTAACAGCATTAGTAGTTTTCTAATGCTAATGGGTAGTCTCACTTGTTGCCCTCCGGCTCCTGTGTGTCAAATTTACTTCCTTGACTTTGAAGTCCAGGTCCTCTAAAGCTGCAAAATTTCCAGGATAACAAACAATGCTGGGGGAACTTTGTTTTGAGAAAATAAATTTGATAGCCATGGGTCTTGTAAATGTAGTTTGCTTTTAACACCCAATAACAGTAACCAAAAAAGAGTGTGCTGTGTTTTCCCATAAATGTCCTCTTCTTCAAACAACATGTAGAAATGCAGTTAAAGGGATTTAATGAAGCTAATTATAGTTTGTCAGCCTCTTTCTCTCTCTGTCTCTGTCTTTCTCTCTGTCTGTCTCTCTCTTTCCAAGTTACTATGTAGCATCATACCCTGATATACCAAGGTCTATTAAGCAAATCTCTTTATAGTCTCTATACTGATATTCCATATTTGGTACTTCCCCTTCAACGTATCTATTACAGCTTATTGTGAAATCAGACCCAAGAAGTCCAAAGCAATAACTAGAGTATAAAAACTGTTTTCCAGCCGGGCGTGGTGGTGCACGCTTGTAATCCCACCATTTGGGAGGCTGAGACCGGAGGATCCAGGTTTGCGGCCAGCCTCAGCTACCTAGTGAGGCATTCTGCAACTTAGTAAGACCCTGTTTCAAAATAAAGAATAAAAAATAGGGCTGGGGCTGTATCTCAGAGGTATAATGCCCCTGAGTTCAATCCCCAGTACCACAATAAAAACAAAACAAAACAAAACACAAAACTGTTTTCCCAGCTGAGCACAGTGGTGCATGCCTATAATCCCAGTACCTGTGAGGCTGAGACAGGAGGCTTGCAGGTTCATGGCCAGCCTCAGCAACTTAGCAAGGTCCTCTATAACTTAGTGAGACCCTGATTTAAAAAAAAAAAAAAAAAAAAATGCTGGAGATGTCTCTCAGAGGTAAAATGCTCCTAGGTTCAATCTCCAGTACCATACGCACAAGCACGCATGCATACATGCACACACAAAAAAACTCCTATTTCCCCAAATATGGTAAATAGATTACAATTTGATGTGTTTAAGGCAATCCTTAAACACCAGTCAAATTGGTGGCCTAATTAAACTAATTTAATTATATAATGCATGTTATATATCATATTATGAGTATAAAATGATATAAAATTGCAAGATGAATTTCTATTTTGTGAAAGAATGGTGAAATAATGAAGCTTTAATTGTCTACTTTGTTATGCATTTACTAAACAAATGGAGGAAAGGTCATATTGTTAGTTTATGTAGATTCAAGATTACTCAGGAAGTTTGTATCTTCCATATCTTCCTCTTATCCTCCACCTAAATCTAATTTCTAATTAAGGTCACAATTTAGTCCTTAATAATAGAAAAATATTCTTGACCAATTACTCAGTCCCTTGCATGTACTAATGAGGCCAAAAATAATATACTAGGTACTGTTTAACTTCGCTGAAATGTTAGGAATCTTGTTGACAAAAGTCAGGGGTGGAGGGGTGGGCCTTAGACATGGCCTTGAGCTTGAAGGATGGAGGATGCCCTTGAAATTTGCATTGCTCTTGGTACCAGACAGTATGTTCCATTTATTCATTCTCCATCAACTGCTTCTTCTATCTTAATGTTTTATTTTATTTTTCTCCACATGGAATCTTATGCATACTTCTATTGTGGCAGATACCTTAGTACACCTGTCAGCTTTTCCACTAGATTTTCTGCTTCTTGAGTATGCTTAAGGATTAGTGTATTGATGGCCAGATACTGAAAGACTGGACTGGAGAGAATTGTGGTTAGTTACTGAAAGGATAGTGTTATGTTTGGATGTAGAATATTCCCTGAAAGAGCTCAAGTATCCATGTTCAATCTTGATATAATTAAATCATGAGGATTGTAATATCATCAGTGGATAAATTCATTGTAATGGATTTATTGGATGGTAACCTAAACAAGTGGGTTGTGACTAGAGAAGGTGGATCACTGGGAGTGTGACCTTTGAGACTGTCCTTGTGTCCTTCAATCCCCTTGCTTGTTCTCTCTTGCTTCTGGCCTCTGTGATATGAGAGCAGAGCCCTTGCTTTCTGCCTCCCTCCACCATGCCCTGAGCTCCATTGATGTAACCTCGCCTGACATGAACTGAACCCCTGAAATCTCCAGAACTGTGAGCAAATAAATTTTCCTCTAAGTTGTGGTCAGGTGTTTTGGATTCTAATGGTGAGAGTGCTGACTGAAACAGATGGCTAATGAGAGAATTCCTACTGCAGTTCAGTGATGAATAGATGATCATTCAAGAAGGCCAACTTGGAGTCCTGGGGACCAGAGCTATAGACAGTTTCAGCATATGAGAACGATCATAGCCTATGAGAATTGACAGAAGAAACTATACCTCTGTCTTTCAGTTTTACTTCTGATTTTTCAAAATAGTTCAACAAAGATATTAGGATTGGATTGAATCAGATTCTCTCTGGAGTTTCATTTATAATGATGTCAATATTTTCTGAGTGAAAATAATCTCTTAGACCTTCTTTCCCCGTTTAGACCTAGTAGGATGGTACCTACCTCACAAAACTAAATATCAAATGTAAAGCACTCAGTGCAACAAAACTTACTCCCTGCACATCTCCTTTCATCTGAGCGGTTTCTTTTACTTGTTGTCTATCCAAAGTAGAGAAGCTTGGCCTTATTGTCAATGTCTAAGCAATGACAGAGTCAAGGATCAATAAGCTTTGTTTGGGAGGAATGTTTTTCACAGGTTCCGCAGCCACATTTTTCATGATGAGAGCTCTTCTGAAAGGTGATTTCTGGTATTCTGCAAGAACCAAAATTATTCAAGGAGACAAAGGCATTGATCATCTTCTCTGTGCTTCTTGTTTTCCTTGACCCCTCTGGCTGCTTTACTAGCATTTTCTATAAATGCTTCCTATAACTTAATGCTGGCTTTGGCAAGTAGATAATGCATCCTACCCAGCTTGTTTTCCTAGTTGCAAGGGAGAATATTTTTTAATATAAAAATAAAAAAAAATATGGTAAAAAATGCACAAAGTGTAACATCTTAAGAATTTTTAAATGTGTGATGCAATAGTGTGAAATATGTTCACATTGTTGTTCAATGGATCTCCAGATTTTTCCATTTTGTAAAACTGAAATGCTATACCTATCAAACTTCCCCTCTGATTAGATTTTTACTTACTGGTTTTAGTTTAGTGTCAGATGAGTTGATATAGAAATGTATATGGTAACTACCAGAATCTCTTAATAAAATAGCTATTTTTCATTTAAAAAGACCTATGTTCACAACTGTGTTATATGAAATACTCATTTTATGCTACATGTAACATTAATAGTGAGTAATTACCCAAGGAATCCAGGAGTTTAAAGCTCATCTTCACCCATAAGATGCTGGGTGAATATGTTTTTAACCTTGGGCTCTGATTTGGTTTCAAATGGAAGATGGTGTAATGTGTAAATATGGTTTTCCTAGAAGATGGTGATTATATTGGAGACAACTAGATTACACGCTCTTTAGCCACGCAAAGTGATTCTTGAAATACTATCTGGATAATTGAGGTCAAACTGATTTTTCTTGGCATCTAATGTACCACTTCTCTGCCTCATTTGGCATATTTAGACTCAGTCTGAGCTAGTATTTGAGGAAAGTTTATTTTTTTTTTAATGAGTTCCAACTTAAACCATTAATTGCTTAAAAAGTAACAAAATGTGTAAAAGATTAATAATGAAAGAAAAATAATTTTACTTTAGCTCCTTAATTCTGTGTTGGTAGTTTCTCAGTGATAGAATGCATGTTCAGAGTGTGTGAAGCCCTGGGTTCTCTCCCCAATAGTGCGCGCGCGCGCACACACACACACACACACACACACACACACACACACACAATAATAGCAACAACAAGCCCTACCCAAACCAAATTCTTAATTCTCATTATTTATGATCATATTCCATTTTAGTTTTCTGATTCATCTACTCTCTTTCAATGTTGATTTTAGCTAGAAATATAAAAACTGCAATTACTTCTGTTTGGCATTGCCGGTGTTTTTTCTTCCTAAATGGTCACTTCATGTTTTTCTTTTATCTTCCTTCTCCATGTGTAAATAAAAAATTTTAAACATTAAAATATTACCTTAAAAAGGTTTTATTATAATGTGCCCTCCCTCTAAAATGACTAATGACAAAGAAATACCAGGCCATATATTGGGAAAGAATATTGGTTCCATTGTATGAGCTTATTCCTCTAAAACACTTTAATATATGAAATTCTTCCTGGCACATTTTGTCAGCATAAACATAATTTAATTATTCCTAAATTTATTACTATGCTGCATTCTGAAACCACAGTAGAAAATGGGATTCACTGTTGTGTGTCTTAAAGTCAAATCATTTTGACAAGCTCAGGTCACTTCAGTTCAGACTCCAAAATGTTCTCATCCCTTAGGAGACTGGGACATTATTAATATTTTTGTCAGGAAGGACTGGTGGGTGATGCAGTCTTTCTCAGGGATGAAATGAAAGGTGGATTCCACTGTGTGCCGTGGAAGAGATTATACATCTTGCGCAGAGTTGGTTGGGATCAACTGCCAGCTTCTTCACGGTGTGAGCTCTTGATTGAAGCACCAGCTGTGATCCAGGGTTTGAAAGAGACCTTGAAAATGGCAAAACGAGACCCTGCGCTCAGAACTGACAAAGCCAAGCTGACGAGGGAAGCAATTGCTATTCTTTCAGAATGCTTGTCGTAGAGAATGTCATTGACAAAAAAGAAAAGAGTGGGGTGGGGCGAGGGGTGGGGAGAAGGAGGCCTTTGTGTGTTATGACCTGACAGACCTGAAATCAAATGATAATGCCACAGAAATACGGATCTTCTTTTTCATCCATTGCATTAAAGGCAAATAATGTCATTATAGGCAAAGTAAGTAGTCGGAAGAATATTTCTTTTTAGAGTTAGCCTCATCAATATAATTGGATTTATTTGGCTTATAACATTAATTAGACATATCTTTGCAGCATTTCTTGGCGTGATGGGAGGGAGCAGATCCCAGAGACTTCTAAATTATACACAAACTATTCCCCTGCATAACGTCAAATTAGACTTAAGATGCTTTTACTAACTCCTGGGGAATAAAAGGCAGTCCTTTTTCCCCCGGGAGAGTTGCTTATTTCCTTTATTATTCTTGGCTTCTGAACACTTAAAAGCACTTCTCTCTCTTTTACTAACTTTAGCCATTAAGAAAAATGTATGTAAGGCGGTATTTTTCTTTTGTCTTGCTTTGTAGCAAAACTGTTGATATGTCTCGGGGGTCCCATGGAGACGGTCACACTCTGATGTGACCATAGCAAAGGTGCCTGAGTGGATCGTTGGAAATCAGATAGGCCCTGGGCTGACTAGAGGACGGCATCTGCCTCTGCCTCTGCCTCTGCGCAGACTCCCGGCGCCCAGAGGCACTAGATCAGCATTGTGAAGATTGCCAGGCAGTGCCAGCCATTAAGGGAACAGCACTGCTCCAGCTCCGCCAGAGGACCACACAGAGGGCGGCACATTATCCTCAGCCATTAAGCACAGTCACAGAGACATGGCCCCCAGTGGACTGCAAGCCTAGCTGGGGAAGCCGGTGCTGAAGACAGAGCCAGCTGCATTTGAAAATCTGTCTTGCTCAATTCACTGCTCTCTGGACCTTTCTTTTAACCTTAGAGTTACCTCCCTGGATGCTGGTCAGTCAGTCAGTGTTTATTTAGTGACACTGGCTGAGAAGATGAATTTCTGAGCACTCAGTTGTTTAAATAAAGATAAGCAGCCAGGCTTGTGATGCTACCTGCAATCAGGTGCTTATCTACAAGATAATTTTGAATGAGGCATGATATTAAAACCAATCTTTTGGCTCCAGTTTCTACTCTGCTTTGAACATTGATTAGTATCTGAGGTGAATATATTAATGAATATTTTTTGTTGACATACATGGTAGTATTTTTTTGTGTGTGTGGTACTGGGGATTGAAACCAGGGGCATTCTACCTCTGAGCTAAATGCCCAGCCTTCCTATATTTTTTGTTTTGAAACAGGGTCTTGCTAGGTTGCTTAGAGTCTTGCTAAATTAGTGAGGCTCTCTTTGAACCCAAGCACCACCATGCCCGGTCGGTAGTATTTTTAATTGGTTTATTTCCTATGGAATCAGTCTTGTAGGAAGACTGATGTCATCATATGTATGTTCTCTGTATTTGAGCCTCTGAAGATTACAGTCCTCTCAGAAAGACAGGGCTCTGTCCTCTTGCTTCTGTTTTGTTGGCAATAGACCTTCAGGTAACAGTATATCTGCTCAGCTGAAGCTCGAGTGCTAATCTAGAGGGACTCGAAATGGCTCTGTCATTTTCTAGATGACAGCTCCTATTTTCCACTGGCTTCTGGCACATGTGCTATCATCCATCTATGTCAAGAAGACACTTGCTTATCTGGTTGCTAGAAATGCTTTTGTTAAAGCCACGTAACTGCAGTTCATCAGTCTTGTGAGGAAGTTGTTGATTTTGCTAAACTAAGTTTAAACTCCGTTGTGACTTTCTGATATGACATCTATTTTTATTAGATATTGTCATGATTATTTATAGTGACTTAGAAGCATGCTAGCATTTTTAAAAAAGGCAAGCTAATCAGGTGATTGAATGGGGTGAAACAAAAGATTCAGAACTATAGGGTGCACACATTAACTTCATTTTTCATTTTTCGGCAACATTTAATTAAGAAATTACTTGCTAAAAAAGAGATAGGAGCCGGGCGTGGTGGTGCAAGCTTGTAATCCCAGTACTTGGGAAGCTGAGACCGGAGGATCCGGGTTCACGGGCAGCCTCAGCTACCTAGTGAGGCCCTCCACAAGTTAGTAAGAAATAAAGAATAAAAATAAATAAAGAATAAAAAAATAAAGAATAAAATATAGAATAAAATAAAGTATAGAATAAAATAAAGAATAAAAAATAGGACTGGAGATGTAGCTTGGAGGTAGAATGTCCCTGGGTTCAATCCTCCCCAGTACCACCACCATCACCACCACACACACACACACAAGAGAGAGAGAGAGAGAGAGAGAGAGAGAGAGAGAGAGAGAGAGAGAGAGAGAATTGGAACCATAAAAAACAAAATATACAACTAATGTATATTTTCTAACAAATAATGGTAAGCATTAAAGGATATCATCTGAAAATGTCCTGAAAACCAAAACTTTTATTTAAATTAAAAAATATTTTTCTGATATTACTTTTATATTGACTATTCTGCTCATATCCTTGTGGTTCAATTAAGGCTTGATTATTATGATATTGCACCAATAAAATTCTAAAACAATAAAAGATGATCACTCAGAATTTGTACAAACCCTATTTCTCTCCTTCTTCTCTCTTCCTACTTCTTTTCCTCCTCTTCTTCTTGGTGTGGGAGATGAGAGCCAGGGCCTTGTATATTCTAGGCAAGTGCTCTACCAGCTGAGCTACACACCCAGCCCAGTATGAATCGTCTAAATGGTCTACACGAGGCCTAACCATTTGAAGGCCTCTGAAGAGTTCACATCCATCACAGCTATGACTGGATCAGATTGTTTTGTCATTTATTAACTTATAGCTAAGAAGGTTGTTAAGAGTTCCCAAGGCAAGACATATACTCTTTAAAGAGTGGTACCTGGATGCTGGACCTGGATGGCCTGTGTCCAGCCAGCCTTTCTCATCCTTGCTAGTGTCAATCAATCCCCTCTTTCAATTCTCCCTCTTCCTAGTCCAACAGGACTCATGATTCTTCCTTTCAGCCTCCAGGAGTCTATCTGTGGCTTTATTCATGAGCATTGAGGGGGAGGAAGGGAAATTAAGGGGATGTACTTTCAGACTTTTAAAACTGAATGGCCGGCGGGGTGGTGTGGAACATACCTATAATCCCTGGGGAGGCTGAGACAGAAAAATGGCAGGTTTGAAGCCAGTGAGTAGTACCATAGGGAGACTATTTCAAAATAAAATAGGGCTGGGGGTGTAGCTCAGAGGTGGAACACCCCTGAATTCAATCTTCAGTACAACATACACATTCATAATAATGATAATAATTGAACAGTATGACAGGTACCAGAGACATGGCTGGTAAGAGCTGTTTTGGGATTTTCTATCCATCTGAAGCACTGTATAATGGAGGAGAAATGATGCCATAGGCTGGAGCTAGCTCTACAAACTTTCCTGAGAGACTATAATTGTGGATGGGAAATTGTGAGGTGGCTCCTTGGTGTGGAAGCGGTCCTAGGGTTTCGTTTAGGGTCCATTTCTTTCCATTTTTGTAAGTAAAACTGCTGAAATGGACATTGAAGAAAGGATACAATCTTGATATCAGAAAAATATATATATAAAATTTGACCTTAATAAAATTAATATATTTTAATCTTGCACCTATATAAAAATGTATGTATAAAACTTGATCTGTAATAAAACTGGAAAAGTGAGCAGGATGACTAAATTGAAATAATGACAAGGCATCTCTCATAAACATTATACCTCTTGAAAAGAAAAAAATTAAGAGAGAGAAGATAGAAAATCTAGAGTTTATTTTGTTTTTTGCAAAATGGAAGTATGTTGGAATAAACTTGACTTTACTTGATATCAACTCTATGGTAAGGAATTGTATTTCTATTTTTATTTTTTTTGCGGTACTGGGGATTGAACTCAGGGGCATTCTACCTCCGAGCTACACCCCCAGCCCTATTTTTTTTTTTATTCTTTATTTTGAAACCGAGTCTCACTAAGTTGCGGAGTGCCTCACTAGGTAGCTGAGGCTGGCCACGAACCCGGATCCTTCAGTTTCAGCCTCCCGAATGCTGGGATTACAAGCGTGAGTCACCACGCCCGGCTCGGAATTGTATTTCTAAAAAGAAAAAAATAAATAGCTTTGACAAAGGACTTCTAGTTAAGTATATTAATATCCAACTAGCTAAAAATTAAGAGAAAATTTTTAATACTAAGATAAAGTCATTTACTTTTTTTTTTTTTTTGGTACTGGAGATTGAACCCAGGGGCATTCTACCTCCAAGCTATACCCCCAGCCCTATTTTTTTATTCTTTATTTTGAAACAGGGTCTCACTAAGTTGTGGAGAGCCTCGCTAAGTAGCTGAAGCTGGCTGAGAACTGGGATCCTCCTATCTCAGCCTCCCAAGTACTGGTATTACAAGCATGCGCCACCATGCCTGGCTAGGCTAGTTATTTACCTTCTTAAAGAAACTTTATATAAGATGCTTATTTTTGAAAAACAAATTTTATGTTGACTATTTTGCGTCTTTATTTTGCATCTCCTTTTCTCCCTGGATCTCTGCTTTAAAAAATATATATGAACAAATTCAAATGAAGTAGGAAAAACATCTAAATAAAATATTTATGAACTTTAGTTCCACTAATTTAAACAAGACTTCTTTTGTGTGTGTGTATGGTTATTGGGGATTGAACCCAGAGACATTCTACCTCTGAGTAACACCCCCAACCATTTTTCATTTTTTAAATTTTGAAATAGGGTCTCACTAAAATCTTCGGGTCTCAGTTTCCAAAGTACTGAATTATAGGTATGCGGCACCACACCTGGCCTGACCAAGACTCAAGCAGTTAATGTTTTGGATTTGTGTGTGTGTGTGTGTGTGTGTGTGTGTGTGTGTGTGTGTGTGTGTGGTACTGGGAATTGAATCCAGAGGCATTTTACCTTCAAGCTGCATCCCCAGCCTGATTTTAGTTCTTATTTGGAAACAGGGTCTCACTGGTTTGAGGAGTCTTCCTACTTGCTGAGGCTGTCCTCCAACCTGCGATCCTTCTGTCTTATATTATCCCATTTGACTAGTTTTCATGTTATTTCTTCAGCTAGATAAGTAAAATAATAACTGCTTATATTACTTTGACAGTTATGTCCCAGATTTTGAGAGTGGTATAGATTAATAATTTCAATGAAAAAGATTAGCTTGCAGATGTGCCTTTCCAAAGGAATGGTGACAATGTTTAACCTATGTAACTGTGTCATATGGAGGAAGAAAGAGCTTTACATCTCCAGATGAGGCGAATACCTGGATTACGTCAAATGTGTTAGCAGTTGTACTGAAATTGTGTTCTGACAACAGCATCAGAAGAAATGCAATTAAGCTAAGGGAAACATATTTGGAGGAAGGAACACTGTTACTAACAGTGAGTTAAGAAACACTGCTTAATAAGGCAATTTTATTACGTATTTATTTATTTATTTATTCATTCATTCATTTTTGAGCTACTGGGGATTGAATCCAAGGGGATTCTGCCACCGAGCTACATCCCCAGCCATTTTCATTTTATTTCGAAACAGGGTCTCACCAAGTTACTGCATGCTGACCTTGAACCTGCGATCCTCCTGTCTCAGTCTCCCAAATACTGGGATTGCAGGCATATACCATCACGCCAGGCTAGGCAATTTTTCTTTAAGGACCAACATGGGATCATCTCCAGAGACCAGCTTTTACAGAGAAGCTTAACCCTCAGCTACACGTGTCCCTAAACATACGGGAGTGAAACAGACTTCATGTGCTTCCAGGGCACACAGACAGGAGGACTCAGGGCTGGACGAGAGTTCATATAGCATGGGGTTAGGTCTGCAGAGAAGGAAAATGACAACTTTCTAGCCTTTAGTGCAAGCCAGTTGACAAGTTGAATGGAGTCCTGAACTGATCCTGGGTCTTCTTGTTGCATCCATGTCAAGAAGACCTGTTATTCTTTAGAAAAAAATTTCATTTTTTGAGAAAAGATCTTATAGAGCAAATAGTATGCCCTACACAATCTCATATTTCCTTCTTAGAATATTCAGGCTTATTTGAAAAATCTAAAAATACCAAATAATGAAAAGGAAGTAGGAAAATATTTTGTGGCCTTGATGTAAAATATAATTTGAAGCATGTTACCTATAAATAAAAAGGCCCAGAGGAAATAAGTAAGCAAAACCCAGATAAATGCAGATGATAAGGGGGGATAAATCGTATGTGTTTTCATTATTTTGAGTTCTACTATGCCAAGATGTAGCGCAGACAGCAAACTAACAAAGGGTCCTTGCATGTGAGTGGTGGCATTGCTAGGGAGTGATCATGGATTATTTAATGGTTGCTTCCTAACAGTGTTTGGACAGCTAACAAGTGCTCTGAGCTCCAGCTAACCTAGCTATGCAATCTGTGTCATGCCTCCCTCCTGGGCTGTGGCGATGGTCCCACACCAGGTGAGTTGGCATAGTGCTATGCCTGTAGCCAGTGCCCAAAGCATCAACAGGAAGTATGTGGTGACACTTTTGTCCACCCTAGAAGGGCTGTGCCATCACCATCATCCAGGAAAATAAACCACAAGGAACATTTTACTTTAGGAAAAATGTCATATTCATTTATCACATCATGAATGAAACCAATGAGACTAACTACTTAATAATCTTCTTTTGGAATTAAGATCATCTGCCCTGTGATTTAATTTGCTTGAGTTCTTGTCACTTTCCTTTCAGCTAGGAGGAATCTCAGTTGTGATACATTGTCTTAATTTCATGTTGTATTTCCCTCTTGTTTCCAAAACAGGTAGGCACCAAGTGCCTATCATGGATTGAAGCATTTACTGCCCCTTGTCACGTGATAAAAGTAGGGGGCTCTTGGACGTAATGGGAGAGGAACATCTATAAGATGGGATTGTTGTGTGAGGCTAAGCACCAGATTTCAGAGTTTTGAGTATTTGAGAATAGTTGGGCACGGTGGTGCACACCGGTAATCCCAGCACTTGGGGAGCTGAGGCAGGAATATTTCAGATTTGAGGCCAGCCTCAACAATTTAGTGAGATCCAGTTTCAAAATAAAAAGGGTTAGGGGTAGGTGCCAGATACAATGTCTCTGGGCTCAATCTTCAGTGTCCCCAAGCCCAAGAAAGCAATTTAAGAATATAATATTTAGGGTAAATTTCAGACTTGGTTGATAATATTTTCTAGACAATGCCTGATACTTTTGGTAGTTTTTAGCAAATAATAGTGAGCATTTTAATTATTATTGTTTTTTTTTTAATCAACAAGGCTTTACTTCCTACTTGATTTAAGCCTGTCGGGGGAAGCTGACTCCACATATTCTCCAAGGAAGATTCTGATCCAGTAAGATATTGCCAGTACCCTGCTTCCTCCTCACACAAAGATTCTGCCCTCAATAGCCTCCTCCTGTCCCGGTCGGTGCCCACTCTGTGTAGTCCTCTGCACATAACTTCCTTGTATAAACATTTTTCATTTGCATATGCCTGAAATGTCTGATCCTGGGGATGGAAATCTCAATGTGCACATCCTGCTCTTGTTCTTACAGTGGTTGAAGAAGCATCTTTCCTAAGCAGTGAGGTTATAATATAGGCTCTGATTCAATATCAGGCCTAATGTGAGTTGTGATTTCTTGTTATGATTGGTTGACTGTCATCTAATGCCCAATTTACCAAATTCACTAATTTATGAAAAGTTTCTTCTTAAATCTGATTATAAAGTTTTTGACTATTGTCATAGAAAGGAATGGTTTTAATTTTTGAAGATTTTTGTGAACTTATATTTGGCTGTTGTGAAGTTCCAGTGTGGTTTGATTTGACTTCAGTGGCAAACATTTTACTGTGGCCAGGTAAAGTTTATTGTCTATAGTTTTCTATACTTTAGATCTCAGGCTTTTAGAAATGCACATTTGTAGTGTGTTTTAAATTTTTAAGCATATCATACAGATGTTTTTGTCAGGGATTTTATAAACAACGGAGATTTCATTAAAATATAAAATGGGTCTATTGCTTGTTGTAATTCTCAAAATTCACAGATATGTTTATCTGGCTTAATTCTAAGAATACTTTATATATGTTTCAAAAATGTGAGAAGTGCCCTGTATGTTAGACGTGAATCATACACATAGTTGTCATCTAATTTTGAGAAACTAATGAATTTATTATTTAATCAGCTGAGTGAAATGGCTACAGTGAGATAAAGACTTACACTAAATCTAAATCTAAGCGAAAATGAAAATAAACTCCATTCTCAAAACAAAGCCTTTCAGGTTGTTGGAATTTCCCAAGCAACTTGGCTATATAAACTTTAAGTGGATAACAGAAAGCAAGCATTTTGGAAATCTGTAATTTGGCTAGTTTTTTTGTTTGGTGAATAGGCTTTCAGCAAAATAGCCTTAGGTGAATTGATTTTTGGTAAACTGGTTTCTGAAAAATAAGCTTTTGGTAAATGAGTAAACTTGAAAAATTTGGCAAGTTGGTTGTTTAGTCAATTGGTTTTCAGGAAATTGATTTTCAGGGAATTGAGCTCTTCCACAATTTCTCAGAAAATGATGAATTGAAGAAGAATGAGACAGGATATGGGAATACTAATTAGGAGTATAATACAACATGAAGTGTATTTTTTTTTTCTCCTTTTGGATCTAAGAGTTGTGATTATCGACCGAAGTTGAGGTCAAAAGCATTAAGTACCATGTCTTATAAAGGAGGATACAGGGCTTATGAGAAAGCCTTATAAAATCAGAATGGAGCTGGATGTGGTGGCACACGCTTGTAATCCCAGTACTTGGGAGACTGAGACAGGAGGATAGTGTAGTGAGGCCCTCTGTAATGTAGTGAGACCTGTTTCAAAATAAAAAATAAAATAGGGCTGGAGGTGTAGCTCAGAGGTAGAATGCCTCTGGGTTTAATCCCCAGTACCAAAAAAAAAAAAAAAAAAAAAGAATCAGAATGGAGGTGGGAGTGGTGGAGCATGCCTATAATCCCATTACTTGGAATGCTAAGACGGGAGGATCACAGGTTCTGGAGCAGCCTCAGCAACTTAGCGAGGCTCTCAGCAATTTAGTGAGACCCTGTATCAAAATAAAATAGGGCTGGGGGTATAGCTCAGACATAGAATACACATCGGTTCAAACCTCAGCACCCACCCCCCCAAAAGAAAAGAACTGAAGCTAGATGTGTTGACGTATGCCTGTAATCTCAGTACTTGGGAGGCTGAGACAGGAGGATTGCAAGTTCAAGGATAGCCTCCAAAACTTAGTGAAGACCTGACATAAAAAAATAAATAAATAAAATAGAACTGTGGTATAGTTTGGAGGTAGAGCACCTCTGGGTTCAATCCCTAGGTACCATATACACACAAAATCAGAACTGAACCTGTCAACTCTCAAGAACATCCTCTCTCTCTCTCACCCTTCCATGTATGGAGACTGAAAGACTGATATGGTATAGTTTTTATGCTTTTTTGAAGAAGTTCAATGTTCTTAGAGAAAAACTTCTCCCTTCCTAAAGCCAAGGGAAGAAGAAGAGACCAAGAGAATCACTCTTACATACTGAGCTTGTGCACAAGAAGGGAAGGCTGGCATTTGTTCTCTCTTTGGAGGGCTTCTTGGCCATTAAACTTGCTCCCCCAATCTTGTGCCACTTGGTCAAGGGAAAAGAGAATAAAGAGAGACAGCGTGGAGGAGACTGCTAGGAGTACAGAGGCTAGAACTAATGCAGCATGTGTAGTTTCAGAGGTGAGAATGATTGGTTCTCACATGCCAGCTCGTCCTAGTGTTTGACTGTTGTGAAGATGAGCCACTTTGTGAAGTGCTTGCTGACATGCAGGGAACAAAAATGTAGAGAGAGAGAAGGGATCTAGTAAGTAAGCACATGTTTGGTGCCCACTGGAGGTGCTGGCTCAGCCTCACAGAGGACCACTACTACCCAGCGTGGAACTAGCCATTCTTTCTCCTTGACTCCATGGAAATGGCGGTTGCCATCAATCTCTTGACTGCATTCTTGCCCAGCTTAGTAAGGAAATATTTGTGTCTTTCCTAGTTCTTCTTTCTGGCTCTAGCACACTGTAAAAACTTGTGACTAAAAGAATGAGTGGAAGTGAAGAGCGGATGCTTCTGCATCTCCCCCCTTCTCGCTGTGGGAAGCACAGGTTTGATGCACCAATGGAGACCCACAGGTGAATAACTGCATGGAACCGGGATCAGAACTATATGGAATAATGACACCTGTTTTTTCTTTTCTTTTCTTTTTTTTTTTTTTGCGGTACTGGGGATTGAGCTCAGAGGCATTTTATCTCCGAGCTACACCCCCAGCCCTATTTTTTATTCTTTATTTTGAAACAGGGTTTCACTAAGTTGCAGAGGGCCTCACTAGGTAGGTGAGGCTGGCCTTGAACCCGGATCCTCCGGTCTCAGCCTCCCGAATGCTGGGATTACAAGCGTGCGCCACCACGCCCGGCTGACATCTGTTTTTTAAAAAGGAAAAGCCAAGAAAATTTTAGGAAGCTGGTATAAGAAGGAGATTTATATTATATCACAGTAGGGGAGTAGTTATTATTAGAAGAAATAAATGCTTTTCAGGTTTTACCTCCAGTTATTGGCAGCCCCAAATCAGTCTATGGAAGTCCATGGAATGAGTTGACCAAAAATTAGTAGGACCAGAATTAAAAGGTTTTCAAAGGGGATAGAGAAAAGGACTGGGCTTAAGAGACACTTAGGGGACAGACAAGATTTATAAGATTGGAGTGGGTATATAAAACAAGAGAGCAGGATGACTTGTATGGCTCTGGTTTGGGTGTCTAGTATTGAAGTTGACTGAAAAATGAGGACCACAGGATGAGGTAGAAAAGACATGTAGGCTTGGAGTTGATAGTGCATATGGTGAGTCCTGGAGGGGTTGGTCAAAAGAGATAATTAATGAATATTTTTCTCTCTATCCACATTTAAGGAATTAAAAGTAGTGTTAGAAAGATACATATGTCCAAACACAAACAACTATTTGAAAATTATATTAACACCCATAAATCATAAGGTACAGAATTAATATGTAGGTACTGAAAAGAAGTAGTCAGAATTACTGATAAGAATGGAATGGTGTCTAGCTGGCCATGGTGGTCCATGACTGTAATATCCAGGCTGAAATGGGAAGATTACAGGTTCAAAGCCAGCGTACCTTAACTTAGCAAGACGCTGTTTCAAAATAAAAATTAAAGGGGTTGTGACTCAGAGGTAGACCACCCCTGGGTTCAGTTCCCAGTAACCCCCACTCCCAGTGGGATGTGCCTAATCAAGGAAGATTTTGTAAAGATATTTCAGTTTTGAACATCTTTTTCTATGTTGTTAAGAGTTTCTTTTATTATCACTTTCCCATCAATTTAAAGACAATAATTTGATATTGTTTTATTTTTTTTGTGGTACTAGGGATTGAACCCAGGGGCATTCTACCTCCAAGATATACCCCCAGCCCTAATTTTTATTCTTTATTTTGAAACCAAGTCTCACTAAGTTGCAGAGTGCCTCACTAGGTAGCTGAGGCTGGCCGCGAACCCGGATCCTCTGGTCTCAGCCTCCCGAATGCTGGAATTACAAGCGTGCGCCACCACGCCCGGCTGTTTATTTTTTTAAATGTCACTTTTTGTTGTTGTTTTTGTTTGGAAGAATAATACCTACTCATAGAAAATTTGGAAAATATAGATGTGAATAAAAATGTCATTACTCATTATATAGATGTCTTATTGTCTGAGTGAAAATGTCACTCTATATCCAGATTATGAGATTAAAAAGCTGGTTAGAATGAGTCAGGGAAATTGCTGAGTTTTGAAGAACATCTAAGTATAGGCTCACATGAATTTGTAACTATGCTGTATGTGTGTCCATTTGTTGGATTGTGTTGGTGGTAGTTATATCAAGTTAACAATGACAGTTTTTGTGCTGTTAATATGAAAATAGAAAGTGTGAGTATGTCTCAGATACATGACAGCATATTATTTTTGTTCAATAGAAACAGATGTTATGAAGAAATTGAAACAGAAGTAATCTTGATGGAAATATTTTCACTGTACTATACACCATGTAAAGATGCAAATTCTTTTTTTCTTTTCCATTGAAACCTCAATTCCTTTGGGAAAATAGGAATTAAAACAAATTAAAAACAATAAATTAAAACCAATAAATAATCTAAAGAACAATAAATAATCTAAAGAAAAGAAACTAAAATTTAGAGATAAAAATTTAATACTCACCTACATAAATATAGTCAACTGATCTTCGATAAAGGCAGTACAAAGGAATGAAGATATTTTTTAAGCAAATCTACTGGAATAGTAGGATATTTGTATCCAAAAAATGAATTTTGATAAAGCCCTTATACTCTTCACAAAAATTAGCTCAAAATGGACCATAGACCTAAATATAAAACATAAAATCATAAAAACCCTGAAAATAGTATAGAGGAAAACCTAAATGAACTTGGACATAATAACTTTTTAGAGGTGTGATCTATGAAAGAAACAGTTGGTAAACTTGACAGGACTTAAAAACTCCTGCTTTAGTAAAGACAGTGTCAAGAGAATGAAAACATGAGCCACAAACTTGAAAAAAAATTTGTAAAAGACACATTTAATGAAGTACCATTATCCAAAAGAAATGGTACAGCCATGTTGGAAGGCAAAAAAATTCAAAACAAAACAAACCTGAACTATGCATATGTTAAAACTGTGTGATATAGCAGACTTCCTCCTTGGCATTTACACAAAGAAGCTGGAAACTCAGGTCACAAAAACCTGAATATTGATGGTTATAGCAGCTTTAGTTATAACTGTCTAAATTTGGAGACAATCAAGGTATCTTTCTGCAAGTGAATGGGTAAATCGTGGTATACCTACACAATATAATATTATTCAGTTCTCAAGACAAATGTGCTATCAGATAATGAAAAGACATAAAGGAAACTTAAATGCATATTACTAAGTGAAAGAAGCCAGGCATAAAATGCTATATGATTCCAACTATATGGAGGTACTGGTTTGGAAATAGAATGTCCCCCTAACTCTCATGGAAACAAGGCAGCAATGTTTGAAGCAGGGCCTGGTTGTAATCTCAGCCCTGGTGGCCTGGGCTGGAGAAGGTGGGTCCGTGGAGGTGCCACCTTGGGGACTATATACTGTCCTGCCTCCTCTCTCTTGCTCTCTGCTTGTGGTCTGTGTGCTATGAGGAGCAAAACCTTGTTCTCTCCTCTCTCAGCTTCCTGCCACCATGCTCTGGGACCCAGATGCTGGTCTCACGTGGACTGAACTCAGAATTTCCAAGGAAACAATGAGTAAATAAATCTCTTCCTGTAAGCTGTGTAGTCAGATGTCTTTTAGATTATAGCAGTGAGAATGCTGACTTAGACAATGACATTATGAAACAGCAAAACTATGGGGATACTAAGAAGATCTGTGGTTGCCAGAGGTTAGAAGTGGGTAAGAATAAGTAGGTGAAGCGCAGAGATTTTTAAGGCAGTGAGATACTATGATGATAGATAAATGTCATTATACATTTGTCTAAACACATACAACATTCAAGTGAAACCTGATGTAAGCTATGGACTTGGGTGTTAGTGATGTGTCAATATAGGTTTATCTGCTATTATAAATGTATCACTCTTATGAAGGATGATAATAGTGAGAAGGCTAGCCAGGCATGGTGGCACACACTTGTAATCCCAGTACTTAGGAGGCTGAGACAGGAGGATTGCTGGTGCGTAGCCAGCCTCAGTTACTTAGTGCGGCCCTCCCCAACTTAGTGAGACCCTGTTTCAAGATAAAGAATAAAAAATAGGGCTGGGGGTGTAGCTTGGAGGTAGATTACAAGCATGTGCAGCCACGCCTGGCTAGAGTTCTCATTATTAATATCCCTCATCACAGTGATACATTTATTATAGGAGATAAACCCATATTGACACATCACTAACACCCAAGTTCATAGCTTGCATCAGGTTTCACTTGAATTTCAATTTTTTCTTCTACCTTATCTATTTTAACAATCAATAGTTAGAGACTATCCTGCCAATTTCATTCTGAATCAGAACCTTGTGGTTTTTAAAAAATAATCTGTGATAATCTTTCACAATTGTATCCTTGCCCTCCATTTGTTTTTATATGAAAAGGCTCATGTTATTCACCTTCTCTTATTATCTTTTCTCTTTTGCTTGTCTTAGATCAGGTTCCTGGAGACAGACTCTGAGGTAGAGAATTATGTGCAGGAGGTTTCCTGGGGAGTTCATTTTATGAAAGACACCATTAGCAAAGTGTCTTGGTTAACATTCTTACAGCTGGAACCAGTAAGCCTGACCACACAACTTAGAGTAAGTGTTTTGGAGATTTGGTATTCAGTCCATGTGAAGCCCAGGTCTGTGGAGCTCAGGGCTTGGTGGTGGGAAACAGAGAGAGGGAGAGAGCAAGAGCTCTGCCCTCACATCAGGGAGGGTGGGGTGGGGGAGAGAGAGAACAAACAAGGGGATTCAAAGACAAAAGCATAGTCCCTAAGACCACACCCCTAGGGACCCACCTTCTGCAGCCACACCTCCCCTGCCTAGGCCACCTCCCAGTAAATCCATTACAGTTACCATCCACTGATGAAATGAAACTCTCATGGCTTAATCACATCAACTCTGAACATTAATAAATGAGAATACATGAGCTCTTCAGGGGACAATTTTTTTTCAGTACTAGAAATTTAACCCAAGGTCATTCCATCTCCTAGTTACACCCCCAACTCTCTCTTTTTTTATTCTTTACTTCGAAACAGGGTCTCACTAAGTTGTGGAGGTCTTCTCTAAGTAGCTGAGGTTAGCCACAAACCTGCTATCCTCCTGTCTCAGCTTCTTGGCTTCCCAAGTACTGGGATTACAAGCATGTGCCACCACACCCAACTTCTACAGGGGACATTCTATATCTAAACACAACAGGAAATGAATAAGGTAGCTTTAGGTGAAGAGAAAGCAGTTGTAACTGAGGTCTCTGGCATTCTTTCAAGGACTTCTGGAAATATGATAACACTTCAAACTTGTCCAAATTAAAGAAAGGGGCTACGGCGTTATAACCCACACCAGCTGGTCATTGTGCCTTAAGAGGGGGCATTAACTTGAATAAGTCCTTTCCCTGTGGTGAGGCAATTTCCAATAAGAATCTGAGTTTTGGTCCTTCAGGGAATGACATTTCTAGCCCCTGGGGATTTGTGGTGAGCCATCAGCATATTCACTACTCTGGGGGACAGAAATCAGTTGTTGGTTAATTTTATTTTCATTCCTACCCTTTGTTCTCATGTGATTCCTCTCCGGAACTTGCACTCTAGTTAGATTCCAAGACTACAATAGGGATGTATGTAGCTCCTTAGTGGTCTTGGCTAAGTGAAGCTTCTTGTATCAGGTTCTTGTCTGATTCTCATTGGATAAAGGATAGAATACAGTGATTAGTAGCCTTAGAACTCATGTCCACCATTGAAGTATGAAATGTACCTACAGAATGAGAGCCAGAACAAGATCGAGAGAGAACATGATTACTAAAAAAAAAGCCAAACAATAAAAAGAACAAGTAGTTTCCAAAAAGATCCAGGCTATGTATTTGTATTTCTTTTAACAAATATTTTATTGAATATCTGCTTTATCCTGGGAAGCAGTTATAACTGAGGTCCCAGGCATTCTTTCAAGGAGTCCTGAAATAGTGATAACCCTTCAGACTTGTCCAAATTAAGGCTTCTTGGGATCTGTATTAGATGCTGGGACACCAGGAAGAATACGATACAATCTCTGCTCTCATAGAGTTTTTATTCTACTGTATTTATCAAAGAGATAAATACATAAAGGATTGTGCCAATTATCAAGTTCTTGTTCCTCTGAATCTTCCTTTCTTGCACTGCTTTAAATCTTGAAGCCAGACACTGTGAACATATCTTCTTTGACACCTGGCAAAATGTTAAGCTTCAGTGGAAAACGGGGCAGTTTATCGAGGCAGGAAGATACTTCCTTTCAAGGGCCCTGGCCTCCACTTTTAAAATTCAGTGAGGACACTCAGCAGACCATGCCAGGAAGGCTCCAGCTGTACCTCTCAGGTCACACGATCCCTGCTGGGGTCACCTCCCATCAGTTCTGGAGCAAGCAGGCTGGTCTGGCCACACCCTTTGACAATGGTGGCCAGTTCTAAAGACCAGCTCCAACTGTCTTTGCCTTCTGACAAAAACAAACTGCATCAAAAGACCAGTGGTATTCTATACCTGTTGGCAAGTTTGTTTGCCACAGTTAGGCTGCGTTTCCTTGGGGTAGGTAGACCTTCTCTGAAAGGTCTGAATTTCAGCCTAGGGAGAGAAACTCTCCAAGTCCTCATCTCTTTCTTGTTCATTCTTCTTCAGCATAAAGGTAGCAGCTGTCCTTTTACATATACTACATTTAGACCCCTAGGGTCCACTGGTACTTTTATGTTTTAATTAGTTAACAGCCTCTGGCCAATTAATAATTATTTTTTCAAAAATATACTTTATTGGTTCATTGTAGACTCTCATCAAAATATAGTTCAGAGTAATTGGGACATATATGCACACACCACTTGGAGGGCTTCCTCTGGCTCCGTCCCCATTCCCTCCCCTTCCCCATATATGATATTGAGATTGGCACTGATAATTTTACATATGTACATAACTTTAGTGGAAGTGTTAACCTTCATTGATCCTCCCATCTAACCCAGACCCCTTCTATCAATCCACTGGGATTTCTCCTCCATTATCTAAAGGTCTCTCTTCTATCATGAAATAAATATATATATATATATCGTGTGTGTGTGTGTGTGTGGTACTGGGGATTGAACCTAGGGGCATTCTACCTCTGAGCTACACCTCCAGCCCTATTTTTTATTCTTTATTTTGAAACAGGTCTCACTAAGTTTCAGAGGGCATCACAAAGTAGCTAAGGGTGGCCGCGAACCCGGATCCTCCTGTTTCGGCCTCCCAAGTACTGGGATTACAAGCGTGCACCACCATGCCTGGCTTGATCTGACTTATATTTTTAAGAATCTTCTTTTGTTTTTGCATGGAAGAATCAATTATTGACAGGTAATAGACTTTTTTTTTTTTTTGCGGTACCTGGGATTAAACTCAGGGGCATTCTACCTCTGAGCTACACCTCCAGCCCTGTTTTTTATTCTTTATTCTGAAACAGGGTCTCACTAAGTTGCGGAGTGCCTCACTAAGTAGCTGAGGCTGGCTGAAAACCTGGATCCTCCTGTTTCAGCCTCCCAAGTACTTGGATTTCTGCCTTTACTAGAAGTGTGAAGATGGATCCCTGGACCATTGGAAAATTTAGAGGTTGAATATATAAAATGAACCAGCAAAAAGATGAATGAGAGAAACTGATGATGTAAGAGGAGAATCAAAAGAAAGTGATGTCCCCAAAAATGGCATTTCAAGAAGGAAGTAAAAATAGTGTGAATCAATTGTTTCTGGTGGGGTAAGATGGGCCTTGATATTTTTTATTTATATTTTTTTGTGGTACTCAGGATTGAACCCAGGGGTATTCTACCTCTGAATTATACCCTCCGTCTTATTTTTATTTTATTTTGAAACAGGGTCTTGCAAAGTTATCACATACTGGCCTGCAATCTGCAATCCTCCTGTCCCAGCCTCTCAAGTACTGGGATTACAGGTTCATGCCACCCACTAGCAGGGAATTGAGATTTGATCACACACTTTAACAATTTGATAAGAGCTGTTTTAATAGAGTGGCAGGGACAAGAACTTTATTGGATTGGGTTCATAAAGAAGGTCAGGCATGGCAGTGGAGACAGCCATTTCACAGGCATATTGCCATAAAGGGGGACAGTGCAATGAGGCAATTGTTGAATAAAATGCGTAATCAAGAGAGGCTGTGTGGGCATGCTTGCATGCTAATGGTACTGGTCCACTCAGAGGGAAAACTGAAGCTGCATGAAAGAGAATAAATGCTAGACCAACATTCTTCAATAGATGAATGGAGTAAATTCAGTGCACAACTGGTGGACAACATGACCCTTAATAGCAGCACAGACAGATATATTTAGTGGGAACATCGACAAATTCTATTTCTGTAAAAAAACAAGAGTAATCATTTTAGTTGAGATTGAGAATCGGGAGACACTGAAGTTCTTTAGAAGGGTGTAATAAGAAAAATATCTTCTGGATAAATAGAAAGATGAGTTGAATAAAGAAATACAGAGAATGTAGGATACTGAATGTGATTAAACAACACAACATATTCTTAGTAAGTGAAATTGAATCCTAGTGAAGGCAGAAATACTCATTCCCAATGCTATCTCTCCCTCTCCCTCAAAATGTATATTACAAAATTAACTTCCCTGCAAATGGCTTAAACCATAGCCATTTATCCAGTAGACATTCTGCCTATCATCTATGTGTGATAAGATAGAATTATGGCAAAGGCCGACAGTCGACATGAACATGCTGTATGGAATAGAAAAGGAGATAGACCCAAAAGCTTATAACAAGATACTTCTTGGCATCTGAGATTCAAGTTCCTTGGGCAAATTGAATCAAAGTTCCTTGAAACTCAAATGGCATATCTGTCCAGGTCCAAAAGAATCTTGGTACAAGGCTGGCTTTTCAGACATAGCAATTTATAAATTTATCCTTCTCAAGTAGTCTTAAGTCCTCCAAGTGGATGGAACCCAATTAACACAAAAGCCACTTTTGTGCCCCATGTAAGTTAAAGCATTTGAAGTAGCAAAAGAAAGTATTTGCTGAAATACTCCCCCTAACCCTCTGTGGTGCACTAGGCTTTTTCATAAATGTTAGCTCATTTAATCCTTAAATCAACTTAGCTAGTTAAGTATTTGTGGCAGAATCTTTTGTTTTCCCATTGCATTTTTCCACCGGGGGCTGCCTATTGCCCATCATTGGTGAATTGGAGGACATTCTGTCTGCTGACATGGATATGAGGTCCAGGCAATTTCTCAATTACCTTTCCTTTTTGAACAGGCCAATGGAGTTTGTTTGTTTTTGTGGGAGATGATATGGAGATGCTGGAAGAAAAGTATTTTCTCTCATTAACCTATTAAACAAACAAATATTAATGAATATCTACTATATTCCAGCCACTGCTTTGGGTTTTAAGGATTAAAAAGAAATCATCTATTAGCCTGTCACAGAAAGTGAAGGGACCTATGTTTTCATTAAAATGCACAAGCTAGGGAGTAACTGGGATACCAGAGGGACTCCAGATAATGGAAGAGAAATCTCAGTGGAGCCAAAGAAGTGGTCCAAGGGAAGGGGAGAGGGAAGACTGAGGTTCATTATTGGAAATACGAACATCAACTGTGGGTACATATGTGAAAATCCCAATATCAGTCTCAGTTCTTTGTATGCGAATGCGGGAGATGGGGAGGTGGAGGGAGGGGTACCAAGTGCTGTGTGCATGTATGTCAATATTAACATGATTTACATTCTGATATGAGATGGTAATGCACCAATAAAAGCACATTAAAAAAATCATCTAAACTATATCTCTCTTTGCATGGATCATTCTTTCCTCTGAGACTGAGAACTGTAAAGATCACGGTATTTAGGAGATCACACAGGTTATGTTTTTCTTGCCAAATCTTCCTAAGAATGAAATTAATACAGAGAAAACCTGAGCCAAGAGACAGAAAAACATACAACACTAAGTAATATGTGCTTCAAAAAAATTAGAAAGGTTAATGGAAATGGTTAATTAGAAAGGTTGTACATGTAAGTGTGTAAAGATGACTTTATTTAAAATGTCAAAGATAGTCATTCTAAGGGATTGACATTTGAGATGAGATCTGGATTGTCAAAGGGCCAGCCATGTGAAAATCTTGGGTGTGAGTCTCCCAACAGGGAAAATAGAAGTATAAAGTGTTTGAAATCCAACTTTGTATTCAAGTACCATAATGAAGGTCACAGTGAGTAAGGTTGGCGAGCTGGGCATAATCAATTCAAGTAGTGCTTCTTAGAACTTGATAAGGTGTTTGGATTTTATTATAATGACATTGGGAAACCATTGGTGGCTTTATAGTACAACAAGTTATTTGAGTTATGTTCTTAGATAATACTTTGATTGTTCTATCATGAATGAAGTACAGTGGGATAAGAGGAGACACAGTAGGGAAACCAGGAATGAGTTTATTATTCCAAGTGAGAGATGTTGCCAGCTCCAACTGGGATGGGCCTGGTGAAGAGGAGGGAGGTGGTGGGAGTCAGGATACAGCTTCACCCAGAGTGAGCAGGACCTTCTGATGGACTGAGTACATGAGTAGGGGGAAAGATGAAGAGTGGAAGAGGAAGAAGCAAGAGCGTTCCCTAGGTTGTCAGTGTATGCAACTGACACTCACAGAGATGGAGTAGATCCAGAGAAGAAAAGGTTGGCAGGACTGAGGATGGGATGAGTAGATAGATGTCATAATTTTGATATTGGGTATGCTGATTTTGAAAAAAAATTAAACCTTTTAAAAAATAGATGTTGAGTAGACTTGTCAGATTTGCCAGTGTGGAGGTTAGGAAAGTGATCTAAACAAATATATATATATATATGTACATATTACTTAGTGTTGTATGTTTTTTATATATAATTATTTTATCTGAAGCCATGTGATATGATGGGATTTCCTGGGGATGGGGGACCTTAGATACAGAATAGGGACAAGGACAGAGCCCTTGGATATGCCAATATTAAGAACTCAGGCAGAAAAAGAGGAGTCAGAAGAGGGGATAGAAAAGTCATCACTATTAATGGTATAGAAAATTTAAGGAATTGTGTTATTAAGGAAGAATAGAG
This sequence comes from Graphiurus murinus, assembly GCA_004027655.1. Lineage (NCBI taxonomy): Eukaryota > Metazoa > Chordata > Mammalia > Rodentia > Gliridae > Graphiurus > Graphiurus murinus. The sequence continues at coordinate 10,621 of PVLC010008584.1, read as the reverse complement.
AAAAATGTTTCAGGAGAAAAGAATGTGTGTTGCCATATCTATTGAAGACCAGCTACTGAAAATCTAGGAAGATGAAGACAGAACTAGATATAGATTTTCTAAATTGACTTTATTAGGAAGTTTCGACGAAGTGGTGGTAGAGACAGGAGCTTACTTTTGCTGAAGAGTGATGAGGAAATCAGGACACAGAGAAAGAGTATGGACAATTCTTTCAGAGGAGCAGAGAAACAGGTGGTTATTAGAATGGAAAGATCACTTGCAACCAAAGGTCTTCATTATACAGATGAGGGAGTTGGAGATCAGAGAATGTACATAACCTGCTCAACAACACACAGCCAATATGGCAGTATTGCAGTTAAAAGTCAGCTTTTTGGCTGAATTCCGCACTCATACCATATGGTAGGCCTTGATATTTATGCTCTGCATACAGTTTCTAGCATGAATAGTCAATATTATCATAGATTTTATTTGTATACACAATGGATCATCATACTATTACTGTTGCCATTATTTTGATTTCTAGGAGTCTACTACACTTTTGCTACAGTGTCCATTTGATTTGCCATCCACATAAAGTAGAAAAACGGCAGTAAGAGGCATGATTCTTTTAGACTAGAGTCAGGATAACAATGAAGTTCATGATTTAGAATTCTTTATTTTATAAACTATTCAAGACACAAGGGTTAGCCAGGTGTGATGGCGCACGCTTGTAATCCCAGCTTTTGGGAGGCTGAGACCGGAGGATCTGGGTTCATGGCCAACCTCAGGTACCTAGTGAGGCACTCCGCAACTTAGTGAGACCTGGTTTCAAAATAAAGAATAAAAAATAGGGCTGGGGGTGTAGCTCGGAGGTAGAATGCCCCTGCGTTCAATCCCCAGTACCACAAAAAAAAAAAAAAAAAAAGACACAAGGGTCAATAGTAATCTCTAGGTTCCAAATGTATAAAAAAAATCCAATATTTTCCCCTCAGGGTGATAAAAACTGTTTACCCACTCTGGAATTGGATAGCTCCTAATTGTCAACATACTTGCTATAGCTAGTTCAGGTACTCATCAAAGCAAGAGTTCATGGAATTGTCCTCTTGTCGTCGTGGCATAGTTACTTGTCATTTGCATGTGTATTTTGAATTTCTTCATTAATATACATAACCTTTAAATTCACAGCTCTGTGTGCCTGTTTTCTGAGATACATTTTCTTCCTTTATATCACCAATTTGAATATTTATGACTCCTTCTTTATTCCTTTCCTTCACATTATTTGACTGCATGTAGACGACCTTGGATTTGTCAGGGATCCTTAACTCTGGTTCAGAATTTTGACTGAATTACTGCTTTTTGCCTATGCAAAGCAAGGGTTATTGGGAAAGTAAAATCTCAGCCTTGCTCGGCTGCTGAGTCCCCTTGTGACTCTAGAGAGACTGCCAGCGTGCTGAGCATGTCGGAGCTGGCAATCAACGATCTTCACTTCCCAGACTATTAGGTTCTGGGCTTTTTGTGATGTGTCAAATGTTTCAATGGTTTATGCTGTTTTTATTCCAGGGGAGGAGTAGCACTTACTAATCTTATGAGAGTGTTGTGAAAATTAATTAGTTAATGTTCACAAATACTTTGAAGATGAAAAGCCTGGTGTAAATGCTTATTATTGTTTTATGCACACCAAAAGCGTAGCCAGGCAGGAGAATGTGTTTCCCAGAGATGAAAGGATTATGTAATGTAGAAAATTGTGGTTTAGTACTGTTAGGTTGGCAAACAGGTTACCCAGGATTTCATATGTGGGAATTATTCTTACCAGAACACAAATGTCCCAAGAAGCCTGCAACAAAGTCATTTGTTACAACTCATGCTAGTTCCAAGGTATCCCAGCCAAAGTGAGTATGATTTTATGATATTGAGTGTGATGATAGGGTTGATGAGTTTCTCAGGTCAAGATGAAAGCGAGAAGAAGGGGAGCTCCAGGACACTAAGGAGCCGCTGCTGCTGAAGAACTCTCACAGTACTATCTGGTGATAAGACGGAGTGCTGATTGACTTGGAATCAAGCTTGGTCAATCTCAACATGCTCAGCATGGCCCCAGCTGAGGTCAGAGCCATTAAATAGAATCTGCAGATCTGGAAATGGATATCTTAATCTTGAACACAGCTGGAGAAGTAAATTCCTCAGCAGTCCTGTATCCCTCAGTACAGCTCTTCTGCAGAAGTTGATAATATGTACTCAAAGCATTAAAAGAGAGTATATTCTTGAGCCAGAAATTTTTCTCTTAGGAATTCATCATCAAGGATGTTTACCTGTTTACTTTTATGTTGTTAATAGTTGTAAAAAATTAAGCAATGTAAATGTCCAATAATAAGAAATTGATGAGTTCAATGAAACTCACTGAACCATGAGTTATGGTTCAAAAAATAAATGAAATATTATAAAGCCATTAACAATGAGTTCTAGCTAGTTATTTATTAAAAAGAGATAGCACCTGGGTGTGGTGGTGCATGCCTGTAATCCCAGTACTTGGGAGGCTGAGACAGGAGGATCACAGATTCAAAGCCAGCTTCAATCAATTTAGCGAGACTCTCAGCAACCTAGTAAGACCTTGTTTCCAAATAAGAAATAAAATCGGACTAGGGGTGTAGCTTGGAGGTGGAATACCTCTGAATTTAATCCCAAGTACCACAATAATAAATAAATAAATAACCAAAATACATTCAGTTAAAAAAAACCCACCTAATTAGAATATATATCATGATGAAGTGACTTTTTCTGTTTTCTAATTTTTCCACACAAAGCATTTATTGCTATTATAATTAGAATATTTTGTTGGAAAAGGTGGTGCATACCTGTAATCCTATTACTCAGGAGGCTGAGAAAGGAGGACCACAGGTTTAAGGGCAGACTAAGCAACTTAGTGAGACCCAGTTTCAAAATAATGAAAATTTAAAAGGGATGGAGGTATAACTCAGAGGTAAAATGCCTTTGATTCAATCCCCAGTACTAAAAAACAAAACAAAACAAACAAAAAACTTTACTTATAAGAGAGAAAATACACATTCCCATCAACATTCATGGGGAAGGAGATATACAAAATAATAAGGCCATAAGATTTATACAAAACCTTTGGAAATTATCTAAAACAAATATAAAAGGGAGCAATGAATTATAAGTAGTTTAGTTATGCTTAGTTGGGCTGTTTCTTAACCTCGGTTTTTTCTAGAACCTTCAGCTACATATTTTTCTACTGTTGGCCTCCATGGGTGACTCTTTTTGGGCTTATGATCCCAACCCAATAGGCTCTTTTCTTATGCCCATATCTGGTACTTCTTGCTTTCCACCAGAAGCTCAAACTAGCTGTATGGAGGAGTTATTCTGAGGAAAGAGCCTTTGACCAATGGAAGGCAAGAGCCAATGGCTTCCCCTGGCTGCTCTACCCTGGAATGCAGTAGCTCATGGGGCTCTCAGAGGACTCTTCTGCAAGAATGAGCACCTGGTAGTTTTCTGTGCCTGTTTCTGGGAAACACTCAGCTAAGACACAGTATGTGAGATACACAAAGAAGCATTGCATTTCAAAGGAATCATCTATTCAATCCAATATAAATAATTACTATCATTTACTGAATGGTTTCTATGTGTCAGACACTAGACATTTTATTATTTATCTTCATAACAATGTCTACATTTACAATTGAATAAACTTTGGACTGGAGAGATTAAGAAATATGCCAAAGCCTTAGAGCATTGGCTTGGAACTTAGATGTGTCCAATACCAAAGCTGATGTTTGGTATATTGCGTGCTATACATGGTCTTTTGAGAATATTCATTTGCTTATTTTTGTATTTATTTTTGTAGTCCTAGGGATTGAACCCAGGGACACTTTATTGCTGAGCTACTTCCCAGCCCTTCTTTTTATTTTGAGACAGGATCTTGCTAAGTTGCCAAGACTGGCCTAGAACTTGCAATCCTTCTTCCTCAGCCTCTTGAGTAGCTGGGATTACAGGTATGCACCACTGTGCTAAGCTTATACATGGTCTTTAAACTTGATACAGAATAATCTTGAGAATGTTTCCAGTCTCAAGGATTATAGAGCCAGGCTAAGGCCATAACTAGGACACAGAAAAAGCATTGTGTAGTTAAATGGTAAATTGTGTGACACAGATTATAATTGTAATCAAATTCAGAAATAAAAGAGGTATTCATAAGGCCTAAAGGAATTCCTGTCAGGGGGAAATCTGCACTAAAGCTGAGTGTGATGGTGTAATTTTAGAAAATAGAGGAGAAAGAGGTGAAGCCATAGGCTCATGACTGAGACTAGGGACGACAGGATTATCGTGATATGTTCTTGGAGTAGAGAGAGAGAGAAGTTAGAAGAAAAGTTGACTGTGATGGGATTTATTAAGTTTGGCTGTGGGAGAGTCAAATGGTCATAGTTCTTGAAAGCATCAGAAGAGTTTATCAACAGGAAGGAAGACCCATTCAAACACTCAGCATAGAAAAAAGGCATAATAATCTGGAATGTGGAATAATTTTCTTGGGAGGAAAAACGTGATGACAAGGAGACTTGGCTGTTATATTAGAGTTGTGAAAGGCTGTAACATCTAGCTTGGTAGATGTCCTAAGAATTTTATGTTTGTAAACTAAACACACACACACTAACACGATGCAGTAGTTATGGGCTGGTGTGAGTTTCACTTCATACAAGTATGAGTTAGCATTCTCTACAGTTATCTGTTTCAAATGTAAGCTTTTGTAAGAGTAATATAGTATTTACTTAATGCCTACTATGTGCTGGGCAGTGTATTAAGTTCTTTATATATCATTATTTCTTACATCATATCCCATTTATATTTGAGGAAAATAATGCTGAGGCAACTTCAGGAAGTTGTTCTAGTGCAGTGTTAGTGGGCAACAGGAGTCTGAATTTAAACCTTAGTCTGTCTGACTGGTTGGCTGGAGTTATTTTTTTGACTCTTTTGAGTCAGCCTCTGAAATCCTCAGGGGAGTTTGGGCTATCAGAGATGCAAGAGGGACACTTGGGTTTGATGAGCATCTACATCAATGAATTAAAACATAAGAACTTCTCTGTCTTGAGGATCTCAGAAGCCTTTGCACCAATGTAGTTGGTTGACAAATTCCCCAGTTAAGTTGATTTGGCATTGAGGGAATTTAACTCAGAGCAATTTTACATCACTCATATACACTTGAGCAAAATTAAATAATGACATTTTACAACATCCTTAGGCTGTCATGGCTTTTCACAATAAGAAATAAAGTCCACTGGGGAAGAAAATTTCAGGAATTAGAAAATGGGAAGTGGTGACACCTTTTAAAAAAATCAAAATTTTTGCACAGGGAGAGCTTACTGGACTAACAAAAAAGAATATTAGTCAAACAAGTGAAAGTTGGGGATTTTTAAAACAAGAATAAGGACTATGAAGTTCTCTAGTAAGCATGCTTCGGCTGAGTAGATTTTGTACTCAGGTAAGCTGGGTGGCAGTCCCCCTCCCCGGTGCAATTTGAGGGGTTCCAGGAGAGATTTCTCAATCCAGCAGACTAGAACTGCACAATCATAATTACAGGTGCTTGTGATTTCAGCAATTAGGTACTCCTTTCTGTCTTCAAATAAACGCTTTGGGGGATTTATGAGTTACTTATTAAAATGCAAATATTCCTGGGAGGCAAGACAGCTTGGAATACTTTCAGATAATAGGCTGAAGAAGATTCAATTTATTTCAATATATTTCGGCTCACTTGACTTCAGTTTAATTCATTTGTCCTCCTACTAAGTGCAAAGCCCTGTGTTGGATTCTCACTATGGAAAGAGAAAATTAATTAGATGAGTTTCAGGCTTTTGCAAACCTCCTCTTAAAGTGACAGCATGTACTTTTGGCTTTGTGGGCTATATGGTTTCTCTTGTACTGCTCAACTTTGTTGTTGTCACCAGAAAGCAAAATGGAGATCGAAGCTCATGGCTGTGTTCCAATAGAACTGTGTTTATCAAACAGGCTCTGAGCTGCGTGCTGACCACTATCCTAGATGCTTATAATCAGGCAAGGATTTACTTAATCTTTTCCTCTGACAAAATAAAGACTCAAGAGGAATTTATACAACATTGACTGGAAAACTACTGGAATCTCTTGGAGACTTTTCAAGAATATGCATGCCTGGGTCGCCTGCCTGGGCCCAGGGAGTCTCATGGAATTGGTCATGAGCACCAGGATTTTCAAAGCTCCCCAGGAGACACTAATGCTTAGCAAAGTTGAGGAAGTATTGACATGGGGCCATACTTAGGATGCAGTGAGGCTCCAATAGGCAGCACAGGGCTGAGGGAATGGATATTGTCCACGGCTGGAGAATGCTCCAATTCTCCGGGGAAAGCACAATTGGTATGGAAATACTCCTACCACACTGAGGAACTTAAAAAATGTAAGGAACTTTATAGTCCCAGAAAGTTAAGCAACTGATGATATGTTGTCTAAAGCAATCAGAACACCCTGTATCTCCTTAAACCTGGAAAATATCACAGTCTCCATCCCTGTAGTTGGCTCAGATCTGTAAGGTCTATATTCAGGTGCTACCTGTATTAATTTCTAAGCACTGCCATAGTCACAAAAGCTGTGACTTAAAATAACAGAAGTTTATTCAGTTCTGAAGGCTAGAAAGAAGCTTGGAGTCAAGACATCAGCAGGCCATGATGTCTCTGTAGGCTCCAGGAAGGCAGCTTTCGACTGCTTCCTCCCAGCCTCTAGTGGTTCCTGGCAATCCTCATGTTCCTTGGAGATGAATCACTCTGAGCTCTGTCTCCATCATTACTCCCCATCCTCCACTCCCTGGTGTGTGTATGTGTGATCGTGTGTGTGTGTGTGTGTGTGTGTGTGTGTGTGTGTGTGTGTTCTCTTCTAAGAGGACATCAGTCATATTGAATTAAGGGTTCACTCTACTCCAGTCTGACTTCATTGTAACTTACATCTAATTACATCTGCAAAGACCTTATTTCTAAATAAGGTCACATTCATAGTACCAGATGTTAGGACTTTAACACATCATTTTGGGGGACACAGTTCAATAAAAAATATTTCCTCACGAGTCTATTTTTCCCTTGTGTTTGTAGCACTGGGCACTGGACTTGAATCCTGAGGCAGAGATATGGTCTCATCTCTAAAATGGGACCAAAACCAGGAAAATGATAATAAGCAGACGGGTAAAGAAACTTTTCAAACAAAAAAGTTCTATAAAGCTTAAAAGCATGACATGTAAAGAGAAATGAGGTCAGCTCATTAAAAATGTGGGTATTAGTAGCTTAGTAGGCAGTCTGGATTTAATTAAGAGGTGAGCAGTAAGAGTCCCCGTCTATTGGCCAAGGGCCATTCTGTGTCTCTGTTTAATCATGACTCTCCAGAGCCCTGCACACACCCTATCTGGAGAGGAATCTGGGTTTGTAAAGATGTATCCCTTTAATTTATAGGAAGCAATAAATATTTTTTTTCATTTGCCAGTATGCTTCTAAAAGGGCTCTTCTGGGTCAATATTTCCTTCATGTCAACAATCTACCTGACATATCACTTCAAGCACGGAGTGTGCTGAGTACCAAGCAAGAGACTGCAACTCAGTAGAAAATTGAGAGAACCCGAGCCTCAAGTTGGGTGAGACATTGTGCCTCAGTGTCTTCATCAGTAAAATGGGAAGAAGATGACCAACACTGCACCAGAGATGTGCTGCTAGTGCATCAGGACAAAGCTTGGCATTTTAACTCTGCAGTTCAAAGGCAGCATTAGGAAAAGACTGTGTTAGGGGAATTGAGGGGAGGAAAGCCACCCTGTAAGTTATAAAATGACTACCTATGAAGCCATTGGTGCATACCTGTAATCCAAGTACTTGGGTGACTGGCCCAGGTGGATTGCTGATTTGAGGCCAGCCTCAGCAATTTAAGTGAGACCCTCAGCAACTGGGTGAGATCCTGCTTCAAAATAAGAAAATAAAAAGACTAGAGGGGTAGCCCAGAATGAATGAATGAATAAATAAATAAATAAAATGGCTATGTATGGAGATCAGTAGAGCCACAATGGATAGAAACAAAATACTACCAAAACAGATGATATCCCTCTACCAAGCCCTGTCCCCGAGGGTGCCACAGCTCCAGCAAGCAGCCTGCTCTGAATGGCCAAGAGTCCAAGTCCCACTGTGTCTGTGCAGGTGAATACCCCAGGGACTACTACTATACCCCAGCCACAGATAAGGATCGGTTTCTTGAGAATTGGGCAGGCATGTACAAAGCCCTGCAGAAGTCTCCACAATTAGCTCCTAATGACCCAGAGCTTGCTTTTCCTTTGAAAAGCATTTCTATTTGACATATTAACCTTCCTTCAGTGGGGGATACCAATCAAACTGGAGTACTCTGGGGCCTGAATCTTCCTCTACTGAAAACTTAAAATCAATCCAAATTTATGGTGAGCATCTAAAAGGCAAAGAAGAAAAATCTATTCATTTCCTCCCTTCCTCCCTCTCCCAACTTTTTCAGAACATTTGCTGTCTTTGTCACTCTGTCACATTGCCAATCAACCCCACGTCCCACTTAGCAAGGGGTTCCCAAGTACTTGCAGTGAGGTTTAGGAAGCAGGGGGCAGAGAGCTACATTTTCAGTGAAAGTGAGAACTGGTTATATTACAAAAAGATGGCTCATCATTTACAAGTGTATGCACCTATGTGTGTGTGCTTCTCTGCTTGTGTGTGTGTATGCATGAGTGAGTGCATTTTGAAGAAAGCAATGAGAGTATTTTGAGGCCTCTTATTAGGTAGACTGAATCATATGTAGGGACTCTCACCCAAATCCAAAGAGTAGGGGAATCTGGGCTGTGAGTTACTATCAGACCAGTCTCCCTCTCTCCTACCCATTCCATTCTTCTTTGTGGGTATAGCCAGTAGTATATTAATTGTAGGGTAATTAAAATGCTGTGGGTGAAAGGGTGAGATTAAAGGGTGGAAGGTAGAATTAGCAGGTGTCTGTTTCAAAATGCAGGTGAGCTGTCAGCCCTGAAGCAACCAGGAAAAGAAAACGAAGCGACTGCCAACTGATGATGCATGTTAATTCTCATTTCCTTACTCTGTCCTAAAATTTGGATGCAAACTCAGCCTATGATATGAGGATACTGTGTGATAAAGAGGGACATTCTTTTTTTTTTTTTTAATTTGGCTTCTCATATAAACAACTTTGGATTTGATAGTCTAGGACTGAAAAATGACAAGTTGTCCATGAGCAGTAAAAACAAATGTACCTGCATGGTTGATTCGGATCTTAACATAATTAGGGGTGAGCATTTGCCCTGAAATCAAATTATGACTTGGAAAATATTAGAGGAAAACCTCTTGCTGGGCAAAGCTCTTGTTGAAAGCATTACATAATGCATGCTAAAATTAAAAACAAAACAAAACACTGTTTTGATTTCTAAAATTCTCATGAAACATCAAAACACATTTTTTTTTTTGTTGAAAACCAATAATGAGAACAGTTCTTGGAAAGACATTGGAAGAAAGAAAGAAGGGTAGCAGGAATGTGAGAATAATGTTGAGGTGGAGAGCGATGAGTGCCATCAGATGGGGAATGCACAGAATTTCTCTGCTTTCAGAGGAATGACTATAATCTCTAGAGATCCAAGACAGCTTCCTATGAAAAAGACCCTGGAGTTGAGTTACACTTCAAAGACAAGAAATGGAGGTGGCGGTAGTAATTTCAGAAGAGGAATAGAGAGATGTGTATGGATCATCTCTTGTAATCGTTGCATAGTCTGCTTTGGACAAAGTACAGGCAAAGACAGATTGCCCATGTCAGTTTTTTCAGCCCTAGTTGTGCATGAGACCTGGGCAACCTTTGCAAACCCCAAAGCACATGCTATATCCCAGAACAAGTGAATCAGAAACCCAAGAGGCAACCCAGGCAGTGGCATTTTCTAATGCTCCCTAGGTGTCCCAGTGTACTGGCACAGGGCAGAAGCTAGCTCTAGCTGATAATTACAAATGCAGCTCTGATCCCAAGCTCACTTAACACAGCCTGGAGAGAAACGTTTCCCTGGCAAAGAGAACATTTTTCAAGAGTTGGCCCTCTGAGATATTCTTGACTAAATTATCTCGAGAAGCTTTATTACGTGGCTTCCTTGTGCACATAGAAATGAATATGGGAATAGTAGAGAAAGATGGGGCTAGGGAAATGTACTGTGGCCAGACTGTGAGAAATCTCAATGACAGGACAATGGGTATGAATATTATATGTTAATTAACAGGCAATAGATAATGGTGAAAGTTGCAAATCATGAAGTGGTTCAAGAGTTGCAGCCGTGGGTAGTGGTGCTAGTATGGTGGGTATCGGAAGGACTGAAGTGATGGTGACAAGAGGTGAGTTAGAAGGTTACAGATGTGGTTCCAGCACGAGGGACCAGGACCCTGGGATTCATAAGAACTCTGAGCATGTGGAAGAGGTGAAAGTGAAATGCTGGGGAGACAGAGCTGACAGAATTTTGTGTGGTCAGAGTCCCCCCTCCACGTTTCTCTGCTTCATCGAGAAGCCTGAGCATTATACATAAAGCCATTTGCCTTCTGAAGAAGCCAGCAATGAGGTGAGGCGAAAGGCTGCCACTTTAGGACAAG
>PVLC010008583.1:0-57583 GCA_004027655.1 Graphiurus murinus | reverse complement strand
TAATGAAAGTTTGAAATGAAAGCCTTTATACAAGTTAATGGAAAAGACCCCTTCCTGGGACACATTCAGTTTGCTTGTCTACCATTATAATAAAATATACTTCACATACTCATATATTAAGTAATGTTGCTATAGGTATGTTATACATGCAGATGAGAATTATACTTGTGTGGGATTTCAACATAATACATTATAGGTGAATTTTAAAAATACTTAGACTGTGCCACGACCCACAGTATCCATATCAGTTCTAACATTTTCCAGTGTCAAAGATCTAATGTATTTGTAAGGATAAGTATTAGGGACCTAGAGTTAATCTCTCTATGGTAGGTTGCAGTACCTCCACTTTAATTAAGGTACTATTATATTTCCAACTTGTTTTAATTTTGATAATTGATCTTCAGATCTGTGTACAACAAGTTATCACTTTTATAACCTTGGTGATAGTCCAAAGGTATTATTTATTTCTAAAATTAAAGCCTATTTAACTATTCATTTATTAACATAAAATGCATTTTTAAAAAGCCTACTATGTAAACTTCAGCTAAGAACTGTGGGATAACAATAACAACAAAAAAAGGTGTGTGATTGGTCTTAAGGAATTGCAGTTTTATGGCAAGATGTGAGACTGTTACTCAGAAAGAGAAAAACTAGAGAACAATTAGACAGCAGTGACAAATGTATAATTGTTTAAAATTGTATACCAACTGACAAGGAAACATGGCATAATGGAGTGACCAACTGGGAGTGGATTTAATGAAGAAGGACATCTTGTGAACAAGGCTCTGGCAGAGGTGGTTGTCTGGGGCTAGTAAGCAGACATTCTAAATTTAGGAGGTTTCAAATAAGCAAAACCTGGGATGGTGTTGGTAATGTGCAAGGTTCAATAAGGAAAAAGAAGTGACTGTAGACAATAGGCTACATTCTACTGGGAATAACAAATGTCCTTAAATGCTCACCAACAGAGCTTGCCTGTTATTTATTTCTGAAGTTTTCTGCAGAGAAGTTTTTTAAAAAGTCTTGTCAGGTTTTAGTTTTGGAACTTCTATTATCCCTTCCCCCCATTTTTTTAAAGAAAGAATGAAGAAAATTTCTAGATGTTTGAGGTAAAAACCTGAAGTCCTCTCCAATGTTTCACAAATTGACTTGGGCAATGATAGGTAACAGGTCTGATAGGAAAGCAGTCTGACGAAACAAGTTCTTATTTAGAATGACCGTGAGGTAGTTTAAAAACAGCAACAAAAATGCCGCAAGAATGCTTTTCTTTGTTAGGTAATATTGGAAATTAAAAAATTAAATAGTGTGGGCAAGGAGAATCAGGAAATTCTCTCAGTCTGCTTCTAACAAATACTAAGATCTTATAAAGTCACTTTATCTCTTTAGGCCAGAATTACTTTGTGTGTAATCATGAAAAGTATTTGCTATTTCCTGGATCCTTGCTTTATACCAGGCATTTGTGCTCAAAACCCACTCTTCCTCCCTTTTTCTTTCTTTCTTTCTTTCTACACTCCCAGCCCTTTTTATTTTTTGTTTTGAAATAGGGTTTCACTAAGCTGCTGAGAGAACCTTGCTAAGTTGCTGAGGCTGGCCTCGAACCTGTGATCCTCCTGTCTCAGCTTCCCAAGTACTGGAATTACAGGCATGTGCCACCATACCCAGCCAAAACACTTTAATTATCAAAACAACCCTGTCAGTTAACTACCATTACTTAGTAAGTAGTGAATTTACAGAATAGGAAACTGAGGCACTCTCTTTACCAGGATTTAACCCAGGTAGTCTAGCTTTAGATTTTATGTACTTCACCCACTATACCAGGAGCCAGCAATCTTCTTAAATAAAGGGCCAAGTAGTGTATTATTTTTTGCAGTGCATACAGTTCCCAAGAGTGGCACCTGTGCAACTAGGTGACTGTATTGTAAAAGCAGCTGTAGATAGTACGTAGATGAATGACTGTGGCTATGTTCAATTTTAACTTTTAACAGACACTGAAATTTGAATTCTATATAATTTTCACATCATGAGCTATATTAATTCCCCCTATCCATTTAAAAAATAAAAGCCATTCTTAAATTTATTAGAATAATAAGTTGAACTACATGATCTTTAAACTTACTATTGTTAAAATTTTTTCTAGCTGGGCATGGTGGTGCATGCCTGCAATCTCAATACTTGGGAGGCTGAGATGGGAGGATTGCAGGTTAGAGGCCACTCTCAACAAGGTAGCAAGACTCTCAGGAACCTACCAAGTCTCTATTTCAAAACAGAACAAAAATAGATAGATAGATAGATAGATAGATAGATAGATAGATAGATAGATAGATAGATAGATAGATAGATAGGGCTGGGGTGTTGCTTGGAGGTAGAATGCCCTTGAGTTCAATTCTCAGTACCACAAAAATATAAAAATTTTAATTCAATGAATTTCTAGCTCTAAAAGTAGGTAACCTTTTTGGATTCTATACTACTTAAGTAAAGAAAACTGCCTTGGAAAACAAGACTACCCATCTCTTGTCCTTTGAGATATGTAAGTTATCTCAGAAGGATGAAGAATTGCCTTTATTTAATTGATATGTTGAGAGAGATTTTATTATCTTCTTTAACAAGCCATTTTGCATTAATGGCTGTTTCTGTCAGGATTTCAGTCCTGATATCTACCCTGAGTCCCTCATGATGCAACAGACCATTTGCTCCACTTCCTAGAAGTGGAAATGAACTCGTCTCTGTCTCCTACCAAATTCTACATTACTTCCTACAATCCCTGCAGACAAAGATAAGAACTTCCTATCCTCCCGGGCCTTTATTCTTTTCTCATCTAGATTGTTTTCTATTCTTTCAGCTATTATTGTAACTTTCAAAGAAATCCTTCCCCAGATGTCTTTATCACTCTTATATGAAAGAATCAAGAACTGGACAGGCTAGAGACCACTTTTCCTTCTCTGTATTTTAAAGTTTGATTTTGAAAATAGGTATATTGAAAGTTCTATAATTTTATTATCTATTTATTCTATAAAGCTACTGCCTAAAATAAGAGTTTTTAGCCAGGCGTGGTGGTGCAGGCCTGTAATCCCAGTACTTGGGAGGCTGAGACAAGAGAATTGCTGGTTTGCATCCAGCCTCAGCAACTTAGTGAGGCCCTCAGGAACTTAGTGAGACTCTGTTTCAATATTTAAAAATAAAGTTGGGCTGGAGGTGTAGGTCAGAAGCAGAACACCCCTGAGTTCAATCCCCAGAACCATAAGCAATATGTTTTTCAGGGGTCCATATGTTTAACTCCTCTCTGCTTTAGTTGTATGGTACTTTGAAGTTTTGGTAGATGTAACAAATCACATCTTCCTTTAAAATCAAGTAATATAGCTGATTGTAAATTTAAAACTTTTATTTTTTTTTCTCTTAGCTTTAAAACTTACATACATTCTAGTTTACTTCTATTCCCTTAGTATCTGTTGAAGTGATACAATAAAAGGAAAATATAAAACCTCTCACATATCATGGTGCACATACATATAATCCCCAGTTACAACCTCAACATTCAAACTCCTGAGTAGTCTGCTGAGCTATATGCCTTCTGGCTTCCCAAACACTGACAATTTGTTTCACAGATAGCAAGAAAATATCCCCTTGTTATCTAACAACCTTCTATAGAGTCTTCATATGATAAACTCAAAGGACTGTATTTCATTCTTAGAAGTGGCCATTGGAGTAAAAATTTTGAAGCCCCCCCCCCAGCCTGTGCTTTTTATAAACATTTTCTCAGAAATTTAGTATCAGAAGTTTTTTGACACAAGATGGTTCTATATCCACAAAATTGGAGGAGCATAAAGGAAAGCAGTCAGTTAAAATTCTGCTTCCCGGATGTGTGTTGGAGTATTCACTCAACAACTTTGGTCATACGGCTGCAGTGAGACCAGATGGATAAAGTACTCTGAGAGTAAAATGCTCATCTATTTTTATTTTCAAGACTGCAGAGTATTATATGACAAATCACACAGGCATTAAAGTAAAAGACTGTGGGTTATTGAAAGGGGTGAGGTAAGATGTGATTTGATCAAGAATATTTAGGGGGAATGAGTTGTTTGGTTTTTGTGTTGCTGGGTATTGAACCCAGGAGCATTCTACCTCTGGGCTACCCCCACAGCCTGACTTTATTCTTTATTTGGAAACAGGGTCTCACTAAGTTGCTGAAAGTTTCACCAAGTTGCTGAGTCTGGCCTTGAACCTGCGGTCCTCCTGTCTCAGCCTCCCAAGTACTGGGGAGAGAGAGCATTGAAGAGAGAAAACAATACCATAACCAAGAGGCTCCCTTCCCTACAATGGTATCACAGGACAGTGGCACCAGACTGCCTGTCACCTACTAACTTTTTTTTTTTTTTTGGTGCATTGTCATCATACATCATACTGAGGTATAGAGTGATAGAAATATACATTCACACACCACTCGGTGTGCTTCCTTCTGAATCCCACCCCATCCCTCTTCCCCCTTGCCATACACATCGTTGAGATGGGCATTGATAACTTCATATATGCACACAGCGTCATTCAAACTGCTACCCTCATTGTGTCCCTAGGGTGCCTCCTCCCTCCCTCCCCTCCCCTTTCTCGCCCTACTGGAGTCTCTCCTCCTCTACCTGAGAGGTCCCCTTTGTTACCCAATTTCTCTCTAGCTTACACATATGAGAGAAAACATATAATTATCTGCTTTCTGAGACTGGCTAATCTTAATACAATATTACTTCTTAGCCTAATTAAAAGTCAAAGTTGTTGGTGAAGTGAGACACTAATACTTATTTGTCTTCCCTGCTATTGTATTAAAAAGTTTGCCCCCTTTGAGAACAATCTGAACTCAGTGACTAGGCTACTAAATATGTTTTTTTTTCTTTTTCTTTTACTTTGTACTTCTTTTTGTTTTGATTTTAGCATTTAGGGGATTTTTAAAAACTTAAAACAAATTTTAAGTTTTAAATTTGGGCAGTTTTACATTTCAATATAAAATTTAAAATATAGAATTGCCCAAGCATAGTTCACTCTTAAAAACAAACAAGCCAGGCGTGGTGGCACATGCTTGTAATCCCAGTACTTGGGAGGCTGAGATTGGAGGATCAGAGTACACGGCCAGCCTCAGCTACTTAGTGAGGTCCTCCACAACTTAGTGAGACCCTGTTTCAAAATAAAGAATAAAAAAATAGGCTGAGGGTGTACCTCAGACGTAGAATACCCCTGGGTTCCATCCCCAGTACTGCAAACAAACAAACAAACAAAAAAACTGTGGTTTGACTTCTTCAGATCACTGCCAACCTTATGTTGAAATTCTGTGTTAGCAAATCTCTATCCCCACTGGACATCAGCTTCTTGAATTCTTGAAGGTCTAGCACAATGCTCATCACTGGATAAATATTCTCCAAATGTTTATTAAACTGAGCTGTTGAACCAAATAGTGACAAAGAGGATGGATTTTAGCTGAGCCTTAGAATACAAAAACTCGGCTTCTTTGCATCTTGGGTCTGTAGGACCCTTATAAAGGAATGCTGCAAGTAAACAATGGGCCACAAGCCAACATTACGGGCTTCTTGGGTATTTTGTGTTACTTGGGTATTTTGCGTTATAAAGTAGGCAGCAACATAAGAAAGAGAATTGTTGGGGCAACTTCGATGTGAAAGAAATTGAGCGGCCTTTGGGCTGTATCTCACCGCTCTTAAAGGTTCTCAGTGAAATGGAGGAGTTCATGAGAGATGGGAGAAGGGACTGCCACTTCCTGTTAGTGAAATTCCATAGCAATATAAGACACTCCAGGGCAACATAGTAGTAAAAAAGTGTCCCTGCATCCCATTGATTATCCTTAAGCATTTGGACTTGAAGTAAGAATGTGTGTTCTTCTATCCTCTGCAGAAAAGAAGTATATTTATTAAAGCTGTCATGTCAATATATTAGTAGTGACTGGCTCAATTCCTGGATATAGTTTAGTATGTATCATATCTTGGCCACCTGTAGAACTTTCTGGGAAAATGCTCAAGAAATATAGTTTATTGACTAATACAAGATAGGACAATGTGGCTTATGGTTGAGTCAGCGGAAGGCTCACTTGCTAAGTTTGGCAACTCGGTATATCTTGGATTCTTCGTTTTGGAGTTGTGGCTCACTATCATCAATCACTATACTGTACATAACATGTTGGCTATTTATTGTTGGCTTCCTGTAATTTTAGCAAAAAATTAAAATAATTCTTCATCATGTTTTCTGGAAAATGGAAATCTTTGAATAATTTTGTTGTTTACTACTATAGATAAAATAATTCCTGAGTTTATAAGCCCATTAGAAAAAGCTACATGCCCCAATGCTAGTTGTAGCAAAGGAAGGAAGGAAGGAAGGAAGGAGAAAAGAAGGGGATAAGTAAGTAGCAGGAGGGAAGAACTTTTTTAGGCTGTTTTGCTTTTACTTTGAGAAGCATAGATCTGAGCTGATTTTCCAGTAATTAAGAACCAACCTAAAAAGGAAATATACTGGATAGCATCCAGTCCTGGGAAAGGTAGAAATGGGTCAATTAATACCATTCAAGGCTCACAAGCAAGGCACGAATTCCTTGGGGAAAGGAGTTAAAGCACAGAAGGGATGATAAAGGTGCAGAGATGCTTTTACTTGAAGGGAGGGGAGGGCATAGCCATTTGCAGAGAGCAAAAAGCGTGGAGTAGAGACTGGCCCAGGGCTGGGAGAAGGGAGACTGGAAGTTTAGTGCAGTCACTAAAGAAATGTGACAGGGTTAAGAAAAGAGGAATTACCGCTAAGCACCATTGAGAACCATCTCAATCTATTCAACAAACATTAAACATTAAATGGAGAATTCATGGAGGAGGAAAATGCTAAAAGATTCTGATCCATTTCATTTTTAGGCTCAACCCTCATCACTCTCTCTTGGTATAATGTGAGGTATATCGCCTCCAGTCCATGGAAAATCACATACCAACTGCATGCTGAGTGGTCCTGAATCTTTGCTTACCTTCCCTGTTGACATCAGAATGGGATCCTGAAGAGGTATCACATTCACAGAAGCATACTAAAAATAGGTGTTTCTGTCCTCAAAAATCCCTAAAGTGCAGCTCATGAGGCAACTTTCCCATCTTGTTTTCAAAACCCCCACAACTTCCCAGAGCATTTTGCCCTCCTGCTCCAGAGGTCTCCCAAATACACATGTCATTCTACCCTGTCTCGTGTGTGTGTGTGTGTGTGTGTGTGTGTGTGTGTGTGTGTGTGTGTTAGGGGAGGGAGAGGGGTACTAGGGGTTGATCCCAGAGGAATTCTATCTCTGACCTACAGTTCTATTTTATTTTTTAATTTTGAAATAGAGTCTCGCCGGGCGTGGTGGCGCACGCTTGTAATCCCAGCATTCGGGAGGCTGAGACCGGAGGATCCGGGTTCGAGGCCAGCCTCAGCTACCTAGTGAGGCACTCTGCAACTTAGTGAGACTCGGTTTCAAAATAAACAATAAAAAATAGGGCTGGGGGTGTAGCTCGGAGGTAGAATGCCCCCGAGTTCAATCCCTAGTGCCACAAAAAAAAAAAAAAAAAAAAAAAAAGAAAAAAGAAATAGAGTCTCATAAAATAAAATTAAAAAAAAGAAATAGAGTCTCACTAGGTTGCTGCGAGTCTTGCTAAGTTGCTGAAGCTGGTCTTGAATCTGTGATCCTCCCATCTCACCCTCCCAAGTACTGGAATTACAGACATGCGCCGCCATGCCTGTCTTGCCCTGCCTCTCTTAATGTATGAAGGTTTAGTGCGTCTTTGCTTTCTGCTCTCTACTGTTTGCCTGAGTGGCCTTTATAATTTCAAGCTTCCATCTTGTTCTCCTCACTCTCCCCATACTGCATCACAAAAGGCCAGGACACTTGTCTGAGGATGGCAGAGCCTTCCTTGGATGAGGGCAGCGTGGGAAGATACTGAGCTGGGGACGCCAGAACCTCTGGAGAGCCCAGAGAAGAGAATCATCTGGGAACCTCAGAGTTAAGAACTGCTGTGTCAGCCGGGTCTGGTGGCGCATGCTTCTAATCCCTGTTCTTGGGAGGCTGAGACAGGAGGCTCACAGGTTCGAGGCCAGCCTCAGTTACTTAGTGAGGCCCTCTGCAACTTAATGAGACCCTGTTTCAAAATAAAGAATAAGCTGGGCATGGTGGCGCACACTTGTAATCCCAGTACTTGGGAGGCTGAGATAGGAGGATTGCAGATTCGCAGCCAGCCTCAGCTACTTAGTGAAGCCCTCTGCAACTTAGTGAGACCCTGTTTCAAATTAAAGACTAGAAAATAGGGCTGAGGGTGTAGCTCGAAGGTAGAATGTCTCTGGGTTCAATCCCCAGTACTGCCAAAATAAAAAATAGGGCTGGGGGTGTAGCTGGGGTATAGTTCAGAGGTAGAATGCCCCTGAGTCCAATCCCCAGTACCACGAAAACAAAACAAAACAAAAAAACTGCTGGGTCATACTGCAGCTTCAAGAGCTCAGCTTATTTCCAACAGGATTTGAAAGCATGATCTGAATCTACTTTTCATGTCTTTCATGTTACCTTCTATATTTGAAACTCATGCCCTAAACTCCAGCCTCATGAGATTACTTGTTATTCCCCAAACCTAGCCCTGCACCTTCTACCTGCAATGCTTCTCCCATTCTTTCCATCTGCCCACACTCATCCTTCAAACTGCTCAAACTCCATCTCCTCCACCTGGCTTCCTATCTGCCCCGAGTTGGACTCCACTTGCCTCGTCTTGGATTTTGCTTGATCAATACCTCTATCATAGCTGTTACTACCATTTGCCTTAGATTTCATTGCTTATGTTGACTCTTCCAACAGATTGGAGGCTCCCAGAGGGCAAACGTTGTGTCTTATTTTTATGTCCCTCACAGGTTTCAGCACATATTAGACATTCAATAAATGTTCATCGAATTGACTCCCAAAATGTGGTTGTATAGTCCAGACTTTCAAGTATTTATCTGTCATATCCTAAAGAACCTTCGAAGAACCTTGAGATAATAGCAGCCTCCTGCTCCACCGTGTCTTATGTGCCACACGGTGACAGCCTCCCCCTCTGCCCCTTGCCAGGATATCTGAAGGTTTTTCTCCCTTAGAAACCAGAAATACCGAGGGTAGAAAACACCACAGCAGTTAGATCCAGGATAAATGTTGACTCCCTTCGACAGTATCGCTTGTGAGTACAAAAGCAAGCGCTGGACAGTACACTGACATCACAGAGACAAATGAATGAGACGGGGACTCTGGAAAAGCGGAAGGAGGCAGCCAGCGAGGGCATGCTCCATTGTGTCTGTTACAGCTGAAGGAAGAGGAAGTGGCAGAAAAGCCAGATCTACCCAAGAGTTTATATCCCTTCGACTACTGAAATATGGTCTATGCTGAAATGTCAACAATCTGTGATTGCCTACATGAAATGAAAACGTTCATATTTATACTGTGCTTTCCATCCAGAGAACCCCAAGGTGCTTTATAAATTATAAATATGAATGTTCCTTATGCAATGTCCCTGATGGTCCCTGTACACAAAATCTAGTCCCTGATAGCCAAAATCTCCCCCTCCCCTGCCACAGCACTATCAAACATTTTTATCAGATCACAGTTTTTTTGTCTTTACAAAAACCCACTATATCGAAAGGTCTACAATTTATACTATTTGTCTTCTAACATATGCTGCATCCCTCCCACCCACTTCCCTTCCCCCCACTAACATGGAAAGTGAATTCAATTAGATTTAAGACAAAGAGTAATTGCATTGGAAAATAGAAAAAATATCTCATCCCAGAGTGATTAAGCTCTTTACCTTATAGAAGGAGTTTAACTCTTTCGTGAAAACAGGATCCCATATAATAATGAATACAGGGATTTGCTAAGTCAAAGTACAGTGTTTTGAAGCTAATTCCCCAGTTCTTTGCTCCGAGAGACTAGTGTCCTCTCTGTAAGATGTGTAAGATATATAAAATCAAGGCTAAAACAATTAAGAGTCTTAAAATTTTATCTTTTAACTATTTTTATTTTTCAGTAGTTATCTCAAAATCTGAAACTTATTCTAAACTCTTGGATTTCTGAAAGTGAATTTAATCATTGACTTTCCTAGAATTATTTTATGCTTTTGATATCCTGATTTTGGTAAGCCCATCTACATATGCAATCAGAGTTGGTTCAAGCAGAATCTGAGTTATCCATGCTACCCAAACTGCTTTGCCAGCAGCTTCTGACTGAGTTGGTACTCATTCTAACTTATGCAGAAAGATGATAAAGTAACATAAGCTGGCAGGTATCTTGTAGAAACTGTCCTAGAACTTTAGATGAACAATAGCTAGGGATGACAGAATCCCATATAATAAATGAATACAAGGCTGTCATTTATAATACATAGTTAAGGTGAGGAGGATTGTGTCAACTCCAAGGGAAACTTAAAAGGTAAGCATTGGAGCATCCTGAAAGAATCTGTACTAAAGAAGGGCTGGGGTGTAGCTCAGTGGTAGAGTGCTTGCCCAGCATGCACAAGGTCCTGGATTTGATCTCCAGCATTGCAAGAAAAGAAACTGGAATGAAGAGACAGGTCAAGTGTGCAAGATTAGGCTGAGTTGGCCCTATAGGGGCGGCTGCTCAAGATGAGAGTGCAGCAAACAGAAGAGATCTTTCTGGGATAGGGAAATAGGTTCAAGCGCTTTAACTAAGAAATCTCCCTTCTTGGACTTTTGCCCACCTACAGAACTCAGGCATTTCATACCTGTGGTTTGTCTGAAGTAGGACTGACAAGTTTCTGAAGCTGATTCTGTCCTACTATCTTAGTTAAACCGTCTTTCATAACAGTAAAGCTCTATAGGTCCAAACCCAAGTAGTCCTGTTTGTTCTCTTTAATAACCAATGAAACAGGGACTGCACATTTTTTATGTCATGTTCACAAAAACTCTAGCAACACAAGGTGTTGATTTGATTTTGACTTGAATTTCTCATGGCAGCATGGATTTTTCCTCCCTTTTGAGTAATGCCCAGACTAAACCATATGTGTTTTTGATCATTGATGAGACTATACTTCACGTAGGTTGCTGTCCTAATAGGGTGGTTGGTCTGATTTTAAAAAGTAAAGCAAGGGAAGCCAGGGGTGGTGGCTCATGCTTGTAATCCCAGTACTTGTGAGGCTGAGAGAGGAGAATCACAGGTTTGCGGCCAGCCTCAGCTATTTAGTGAGGCCCTCCACAACTTAGTGAGATGCTGTTTCAAAAATAAAGAAGAAAGATAGGGCTGGGGAGTTGGGCCTGGTGGTGGACGCTTGTAATCCCAGTACTTGGGAGGCTGAGACTAGAGAATCCGGGTTAGCGCCCAGCCTCAGCTACTTAGTGAGGCTCTCTGGAACTTAGTGAGATCCTGCTTCAAAAATAAAGAATAAAAAATAGGACTGGGGTGTAGCTCGGAGGTAGACTGCCTCTGGGTTTAATCCTCAGTACCGAAAAAAAAGGGGGGTACTGGGGGTGTAGATCAGAGGTAGAATGTCCCTGGGTTCAATGGTTCAATCCCCAGTACTTCAAAAAAAAAAAAAAAAAAAGTAAAGAAAGGGAGTGAAAGTCAAATACTTGGGTTTTGTACTACTTACCTGTACCACCATATAATTACATTTTGCCCCATTCCTGACTAGGGATGATAATGTCTGTAACTATTTACGAGGTCATTAATATTATTCTTGGAGATCTGCTAGTGAAAGGCACCACATAAATAATTACTAATGTTAATGTGTCTATATTTTTGCCTATATCTTACAAAATCTGTTACATAGGACAGATTGATTTATTTATATGTACTTAGTTTGTTACTGTTAGCAAAATTTATATCATGATAAATATTTTTAAATAATTTTACATGTTAACCAGGGATTAGAGAGCCTGACTTATAGACTTGGAGTAGGAGAAAGGGTAACATAAACCCACCATCTATTTGGATCACGGAATGAAGGAAGTTTAGAAGTATTGTTTTTTTTTTTTTTTTAATGGTGCTAAGGACTGAACCAGGGCCTAACACATATTAGACTCTACCACTGAGCCACACCCTTAGTCCACTAGAGGTTCTTAAGCAGAGTCAACAACAGGGTAGGTGATGCAAAAAAGAGCATCTATGACAGAGTAATAGAAGGATTGGGTTTTTTTTGTTGTTGTTGTTGTTGTTGTTTAATCTGGAAATGTGTGAGTCCGGAGAATTAATGACTCTTCTAATTCCTTAACAGAGAGTAGCTCTTTCAGGTCTGATGAAGATCATTTTCAGGACAGTATAGGTTACAATTCAACTTCCACCATCAAGCCTGCAGAAAGCAAAAATGGTTTGAATTCCTGAAGCTGCTGTGTCCCTCCTTCCCTCCCTCAATTAAAGTTGATAAAATGCAAATAATTTCCTATGTTTTGAATATTTTATAATAACATGGTATACTTTCCTCCAAATCAAAAATAGGAAGTTATCACTTTTTCCCAAGACTAGACTAGAAAGAACACCAGCTAACCATGACGCGTGAGCCTGTGCCACTGTATACTCCAGCTACTCACAGAAATCCTTCCTCACAACAGGATTTGAACAAAAACTCACCACTTCACTGAATAGTTCAAATGCTGCGGAGTAGGACATCTTAGTTAGACCAGAAGATTTGTAAACTTGAAGTACATATATGTATTGTGGCAACAAAAATATCAAAAAATATTTTAAAGGACTCTTGTGCTCTTATTCCAGTTGTGGGCATTACTTGTTTTAGGACTTTGAAAGTAATTCTTTTATACTGTAGCTGTTTTTTTTTTTTTTTTTTAAACAACCTTGATTCGTTTTCCTTTTTATTTTGAGCTGTTTGCAATCCCTTTTTGAATAGTGAGAAACAATGCAATTAATTTTCTCCAGCGCAATCATGCATAGATTTAATAAGCATCCGAAGGTAGGATCCATCTGTAAAGTATGCGTTGCATGCTAAATTACTTCTCTTCTGTGGTTTTTTTCTTTCCAAACCTTAATTAATTGAAGAAAAAAAATGTTTATTAAAGTGGGAACAGGCTGGGCTCTGGCTCTCCATCTCTGGTTCAAAAGTTCATACAATTCCCTGAAGGCTCATCTGAATGTGTGTGTCTCCCTCTCACAATCTTTCTTCCTCCGTCTCTGTGATAGGGATAAATGCCTAGAAAAGGTGTGTTATTTTGTTCCCAGGATCAATTTTAACAATCTCGAGTGAACTAACTTTTTTGGTGTGTGTATAGATTTACATACATTACTCAGGCTTTTATAAACAGTACCTACATATAGACATGTAAGTGTATTATTTACCCACTTTTCTATTGCTTACAAAAAATTTATATATACTTTCAGTGCCATCTTTAAACAGGACATAGATGGGGAGCAGTAAGCATAATTCTACAGGTGGATCTCAGACAGAAAATTAAAGAAATTATGTATGAAAAGAAGCTAAGTCTTTATGGGTAAATTTGGACCAGAAGAAAAATACTGAATGTATCCAACTAGAAAAATATTTACCCATAAACAAAGAAATGGGAGAGAATAAATAAGAGGAAGTGACTCACTTCCATGAGATGCTTTGGAAACCGGAGACATCTCCTGATCTGCAGCAAGCTTTATATGACCTAGGTGAAAATAGCAAGTTTACCTTAAAAGAAAACTATTATCTTTAAAGATGGACTCAGGGTTTTTTCAATCACTTACCTAAGGATATCATTATCTTTCTTTTTTTTTTTTTCAAAGTATTGCTTTTTTTTTCTTGTCATTTTCTGTAATTTTTAGATCCTTGTTTGTTAAAAAAGAGGAAATACAGGTTGTTATTTTCATCCAAATTACTAGGTTTTTTTTTTTTTTTACTTTAACATAAGATTAGTTTTCTCCTTTAATACAAATAAGGTTTCACAGTACTTCCATATTTAGGCTTTATAGAAAATCAGAAAGCAGTGCTGAACTTGACTGTGATCTTGCCTGATTGAAGTCAACATCCCTTTGCTTCTTGCAAAAAACAGTGATCATATAGGAGCTCTAAAGAGGACTTTCTACAGGTTGTTTCTCTCTTTGGACTCTAATACATGGTTGCTACAACCACTGGCCTATTAGTAGTCATTTTAATTTTTTAAAAATAGACATTTAAGTTGGAAAATAATAAACAGCCTAGAAAGCTATTTTAGTTTTGTGTAGGTGGAGCCTTGGTCACGTTGGCTTTTTTTGGCGCATACCTGTTACCATCATACACTCTTGCCATATGAGCGTCAAAGGAGTCATGGAGACATCCCTGGAAAGGATTTTGAGGAATCGACATTCCATATTTTCCTCTCATAGGCATACTGACATGTACACATATGGGCTGCTTCTGAAAACTTGTGAATCCGATCACATGGAGGTGATGCTAAAATATGATCACCAAGTAACAATTATGATGAATGTCTTGGAAACTTGAAGAGGTTATATGCTATGTAGGACATCTATTTATGTGTATAACATATCATCATCTCCCCGTACCCCAGTATTCTGTGACTTCTGGAAGACTCTGGCTACTGCTCTCTGAACAGATTTGGGGTTTAACCTCTGTGAAAACCCTGAATCGCATAGCTGCGGGTTTCACAAATTGCATGCATGTAAACAACGTACCTTTGAAAGGAGGCTGTGTGGGCCCTTTCTCCTATATGCTTATGTCTCTGTTGTCGTAGATTGGCGTCCTTTGTGAGCTATTCAGTGACATTTCAGAACCATTTCGCTCTGCAGAAAACCCGCAGTTGTGTTTCTTTAGCTGACACTGTGGCACTTGCACTCGAAATTGCTAGTTAGAAAAAAAAATTGTTGAGGCCGGTGGCTGTAATCAGCGTTGTTGCTGTCTGTTTCCTCAGACTAATAGCACAGCGATCCGAGTCTGAGAGTTCAAACAGAGGTTATCTTTCCCAGGTAGCATCTCGTCCAACGAGAATTTGATTTTTTTCTATAGGACTTTACTCCATTAGATTAATGAAATTTCAATGAGAGCCTGGCGCCCCCTGAAGCTTTGTTAAGAAAACAAATGGTGATTCTGTAGGTGTGACAGCTTGCTTGGAGAGTTACGAGAAGGTGAATACATCCCCACAATCCAGGCAGCCTGGAACACATTGATCTCTATTTAAAGCACCAATCGGATTTTTGTTAATTATAAATGATTGATCTGCAGTTTTTTCCCCTCTCTCCTCTTATATGCGTGCTTCCCCCTCCTTCCCCCACTTCTAACTTCTTTGCATGCTGAGTGCAGAGCTTTTTGTTTAAAGAGACAATCATAGAAAGCAAATTATAGCAATACCCAGCAGCGATGCTATTGTGACTGTCCTCGTCAGAGCCGTCACTGTTCACCCGATCGAGGTGAGCGCTGAAGTAGATTTCAAACTGACTCCATATTCCCTCTTTACTTGGCTCGTCCCCAAAATAAAAGGACATTTTAACGAAAAGAAAGCCCTAGAATCAGGAGATGAGTATCATAGAGACCATCGTTATTATGTTAGAAAACCTGACTTGTAAGCCACATTAACCAAATCCCAGGGTTAACCGGAAGCCAGAATACACACCTTGTATGCACCGGGATACAGTGTGTCACCAACCAGCCCCGCAGGAGACAACAGAGTGAGCAAGGGAGATTCTCGGATCCTAAATCTCAATTTACGGGCATTTAGGTGATGAATCCACCTTTTATTATCTTTGTGGAGTAGTTTTTTTAATAATGCTTAGAAGAGATACTGTACTCAAAACTGACACATGTGTTATTCCTGATAATTGCTTATCATACGTAGTTCCAAAAGGACACAGAAAAATGTTCCTAGGCTCTGTGTGGACCTATCTGTAGTGAGAATATCTGAGCATTTAATGTATTTATTTGTTGAATATAAAAGCACATAGTTCCTTATAACATATACAATACATAAAGGAGATAATTTACACAGCTCTTAAGAAACTATTTGTAAAAATTGCAGCTTTAAGGAGTGCAGGTCTTAGTGTATTACATTGAAACCTACATAGATTTCATACTTCTAACTCAAATGTGGATGTGTATGAATGCGTCTTTCTTAAGTTTGAGCCCTTAATTATGTTTTAGGACACACCTTTTCAAGTTAGAATAACAAACTTGTCCAGTGTTTTTATTTAAATTGTCTAAGTAGTCCACGCAACGCATAAGAGACTTTCCTAGACCAATAATCTTCAAGTTGCAGTGACACTCTTCTACAAAATCCTTTCAAGTTTGAAGAACTATTATCTCATTTCTTTGAATGTCCTAAAACTTTGCTTAACTTTGTGTGAGTTGCTGTATAACTACTCATAGATGATACACTCTCGACAGCCTAAGAGCAATTTTGCCTTTAAAACAGTAGCATGAATGGGCAAAGACCTGGAAGTATAACATCCCGTAAATCCTCCCACACCCCAAATGCTGTAACTTTTGAAAGATGCTTGCTACTGCTTTCCATAGAGGTTCATCATCTAAATATGAAAGGTATTCCGATAGAACTACCCCCATGTAGTAATTAACTAAGGATCCTGTAAATACTCTCAGGAAAACTAGACTTGCAGTGTAATTTTGTGATATTACATTTGTCCACAGAATTTTTAAGTATTTATTTTTCCCTTTGTAATTGCTTATTTTTATTTCAATTTAAAAAAAATAACAAAAGTTAGTAAGGCAAAGTTAGAAATCATAATTATGACTTTTAAAGTCACATTTTTAAATAGCCAAAAAGAAAAAAAAGAAATATGACTTTTTTTAAACAAATGTTAGCATGTTGCAATAGTTGCTAATGTCAATGACTATGAGTAACCAATGACAACATTAAGAAGTGGGTGATCATGGTAAATTCACCAAGTGATTTTCATAAAATGCTTCCAGAGGGCTGATTTTTAAATGTTTTAATCTTATTCCAGTTGGAGGTTTTTTTGTTTTGTGTTGTTTGGTTTTTTGGTTTTTTTTTAAATAGGCTAACTGATGATTTTCATTAGTGTATTTGTAATTTATGTAATTTTAGCAGGTTCTACCAAGGTTAAATAATTTAAAGAAATAAACCCTTATCTGATATAAGATAGCTAATGAAGTATATTAGATACTTGCCCTCTTGCTGTATGAAATGGATCTCCAAAGCGACCAACAGCTTTCTGCAGGAACACAAATCTCTATATAAATATCCAAATGTAGCAAGATGTTGCAAATTTTTAAAGATATGCCATAAAAATAGATTAGCGCTAGTATGCAGTCCTGTTCAACTGAATTACAAAGGGATATCATGGGATTGCCAGTGACATTCACATAAATAAAAAATCAATTCTTAATGATGAGGCAGACTTGTTTTAGCACATTACCCAGGTTAAATGGGAGCACACAAAGACATCAACTCCTTTAAGACTAGTGGAATCATTGTATATTAATATGATTTAGGGAGCTGCACACCTCGATGGAATAATTGTTATTATATCTATAGAGCCAGATGGCACTGGGTGTAAACAGCCATTGAGCACCTCAAACACAAGTGCGGCAGGTGATCTTTAAGATGCTCCTGCATCCTGCTCACTCATCTTATCACCGGAATCTGCGCTGTTTGTAAAATGGGTTGATTGCCAGTACACAAAATTTTTTCAGAATGGTCCTATTGTTCAATAAGAATCTAGACTATCAAATGTCCTTAGCAGGGGAAGACAGGAGGCAGAATAGCTGAAAATGGATAGGCAACTACCTGGATTTGTGTGTGTTAGCACTGTATTTTTTCCTAGCACCAGTGCCCCCCCCCAAAAGAAAGAAAATGAAAAAAGAAAAAGGTGTTTTAGAAATGTTTTAAAAATGAATACACAAAGAACCCTATGAAAGAAACTGAAAGATATAAAAAATATGTACTTCCAAAGTTAGAGAAATCCAAGTTCTGAGCAGAACTATCTTTAATTTCTTGTAAAATGTCTTTCTTTGTTTTGAATATTTAAAATTAATTTCTTCTAACCCTAATTGTCCAATTAACAAAAACTCATTTTCTCAACATTTATTAAAAACCTACTATATGCTAGGCACTGTCCAAGATGCTGAGTATACACCAGTGAAGAACAACCCCGCCCCAGTAGAGTTTACATCCCTTTGGGGGACAATAAATTATATGATATATAATATGATACAAAATGTAGCAGAAATGAAATAGGAAAAAGAGAGTGTGCTAAAATATAGTATAAAGTCTTAAGATTTGCCTTTTCCCTCTTAAAAACATAACAGAGTTTAGTAAAATAAAAGAGGCTGGGAGAGTTCTTGCTCATCTTCCAACTTCATCGATCTTGTGAAATTTCTAGTGAGTTGTCTGATAACACACCTGCTGTTATATCCTCAGCTCAGTGACCAGGGCTATATCATTGGAATGAGTATTCAGTGTAAGCTTAGATTTTCTTGACGTGAATTAAATTTAGTAATATTGCATAGTTTTTTTATGCTTTGGTTTCTTTCCTCTGATAATAGCATTAAAAATAATATCTTTGGTTACAGATAGTTTTAAAATTGCTCCTTGCTCTATTTTATATTTTCTGGATTCTAATTATCAAGGACATAAGACTAGCCTCAAAGAGGAATCTTTATCACAGTATATTTAGTGAATGTAGATTTCCGAACATATAAAACAGATTTCCCTAGAATACAGGAAGCATCTCAGAATTTTGCAATGTCATAAGTCGAACTCCTCTGCCCCATAATGAAAAATTTATCCTAATCCTGAGAATATCTCCACTACCCTACTCCCAGGTACTTTGACTAACTCCTGGATTTAAACTAATGTTCAGTTGTTCACCAGATGTAGTTTATCGTATATCTGCAGCTACTCTTAAGTGAAACATAGTACATGCTGTGAAATATTCCTTCAGTTTAGGTAAAAGAAATCACTTTGTAATATGGCTTAGTTATTATTCAGGTTTTACCTTTTATTACAATATTAATAAAATATATGTGTATTGATACACAAATAAAAATACTGGAAAGATGTGACCTAAAGTGTTAAAAAATGTCTACAGGTTATAGCATAACATAGGGATGTTTATTCTTTATACTTTTCTATATTTTAATTTTTCTAAAATGAAGTTGTATTCTTTTTATAACCATTAAAAAAGTCTCAATATTATGTTTAAAAGCTAAAAGAGCCTAAAAATTGATGGTTTTTTACCAAACACAAAATCTCACAGCTGACAATGGATGCAGATGAGTTTGGCAAATAAGAAAAAGGAGTAGAAATCAGCAAGCATCAAGATTTAAATAGCTCTGTGAAATTACTAATTTTACTTATTTCTCCTCACTGTATTTGAAAGTATAGTGACAATTTGACTAATATATCCCTTCTTTTATTTCCAGGACATGAAGTTTCTTTTTGAAAAGTAGTAGGCAGGAATATTTCTATAGAAACATACCAGATATCTCAAATTCCATAGGGAAACATGGTTTTAATTTCATTTTTTTAAATGCAACGTTATTCAGAAGGATGAGTATTTATGAATGTATAGGAAAAAGATGGGCCTGGAAACTTTCTTTTATCAGTCAACAATACTTAGCCTATCAGAATGCTTGAATGGATAAACATTCCTACTGTTTTAATTTTGAATATAGATTGTCTTGTGCTGATGGGAAGTATTGTTAATTTTAATAAAATTAACTTTATATTGTTATTTCACCGCTTTATAATAATTTTACATGGTGCCCTGGGGATGCCTCTGTTTTACATTATCAGGTGTCACATTTGCCATTCGGTTGGTGTAGCAGCGTTCAGCTTCACTTCTCCATTCAATTGCCTGAAGCCACACTATTCATGTATATTACAAGTAGCTATATTGCTATACACTGCACAAGTTTATATACTTTTATTTTCTATGTATATATCATTTTCGTATTTTCTTAAAATCATTGTTTTGTGCTATTTCCCAGCATTCCTGTTGCTTGCCTTTAGGTAGACACTATTATGATGAGTTGGCTGAGACACCTAGCAGGCTACCTCAAGTACAAAAATGTTTAAATTTATTTTCAATCTGGTAGTCAGCCATTATTTTGATACAGTCTTCATTATTTTTGATGGATTATAGCTTGATAAACCCATTAAATATAACTTTTTATAGAGGGAGAATTATTGCTATTTAAAAATAAGAGGAAATCATTTACAGCTTTCATAACTCACTGTATGTCAGACAGATCACTCCGAAATAATTAATCAGAACACGTCTTCATCAAATGTTACCACTTGTTTGAACTCTCCCAGGAATCCATAGAAATCAGACAGACTAACAAATAACTTATAAAAGAATTGGATATTTGTCAAATTAAATACCACTATTACTAAATACACAGTAATTAAAAATATGTCAAGTTCCTCTTGAATCAGTCTTTGTTTTTATTTTTGTAAATGAGTTTATGACTTTGCTTTAAGTTTGAGTTTCATCTACTTTTAAATTGTTCTATTACATGCTTTTACCATAATATTACTTAGAGTAAAAGAATGTGCTAAAACATTTTCGTTAGCCATGTCAAATATTTATTGTGGACAATTCAAAATATGCATTTAAAAATAAATTTTCAGCCGGGCATGGTGGCACACTTGTAATCTCAGTACCTGGGAGACTGAGACTGGAGGATTCCAGGTTCGAAGTCAGCCACAGCAACTTAGCAAGATCCCATTCTCAAATAAAAAATAAAACTAGGCTGAAATGAATATAAACTGTCTTTTCCATTTGAGTTTGTGTGTATATATGTGTATACATATATGTGTATGTGTTTGTATATATGTGTGTATATATCCATAAGCAAGCCGATCTCCTTTCTGAGACCTTGTGTGCAGCTGGCTCGTATTTGAGTGATAAGCTAATGATCCCTATAATCTGAGGAGCATTTAACTAACTGTTAACAGATAGACCAATCAATTTAATCCTATTTTAGTAGTTCATAGTCAGAAAGTACATAAAAACAAGTAGTATTTCTGTAAAGCTGTGCATTTATATTGACATTTTTGTTTTTCATAAACTGTTCTCTTTTTTCTTTCTTACCAAAAATTTCTGTTGCTAATAGGAACTATGCCTCTGCTTCAAACTATCCCATTATTTCATATTGTTAGCAATCTTGTTTCACACCTTCAAGTTTAACATTTTGTATACAATCTTTTGGTTAGAGTCTCTTGAAACAATATATAATAGTTTCACCTTGGGTTCTACTCAACAAATGTAATTACCCTGATATTCTCATTCCCTCTCTCTCTCTCTCTCTCTCTCTCTCTCTCTCTCTCTCTCTCTCTCTCTCTCTCTGCTAGGGATTGAACTCAGGGCCTGGCACACGCTAGGCAAGCGCTCTCCCACTGAGCTGCATCCCCAGCCCCCCACCATTCTCTTAAGGTATAAATTGCTTATTAGAAATATTTTTCATTTTCTATTATTATTGTGTATCTTGAAGCTTGAGGGAATGTTGCTGACATAGGTAGTGAAAATGTGAAGCCGGATGGGAAGAGTCGCACCTGTGTTCTAGTTGTGGCACCAGAATGACTTACCAAATGACTTTGATGAAATCATTAAAATTATCTAGATGATAAGGGTGAAAAGGGAATTGCAAGAAATGTGGGGGAGTGCTTATTAAATGGATTCCAAACACAAAAGTACTGTTGCTTTTGAGGAAGAAGTCAAGGGTGTGTGTGCTACCCGGGTGTGGTAGGTATTCTGTGCTCGCCACATGCTTACATGGGGAGATCAACTCATTAACTGGTTATTTGCCTCTGGGCTGGAACCATAGACTCCATCTTTGCTTTTCTAATTCAAACACTTAGAGATCCTATAAGGGCTGTATTTAAGCTATTGCGATGGCTGCATTGCAGAGAAATTTCTTGTAAAAATTCAGCAGGACGTGGAGAGAATTGGCGAGCAGAAATAGAATGCACACACTCCATTCTAAGCCAGGATTAGAGACGAACAACTCACAGTATACACAGCAACTTAGTGGCCATTAGCACATTTCTAAATTTCTAGAGGAAAATTTATTTGAAAAGATTTTATGAAGTCTCTGAATGTAGGTAATTTGAATCATGTTTATAAATATTTTACCTACCTTGAATAGATTATTAGTTTTGTCCAATAACAATTTCAGAGTAGCTAATGTGGATAGATATATATATATGAATATTTAGGGGGCTTTTTTCTTTATTTAGTAAATATGTGATTAGTAATGTTTTTTCTCTACAGAAGTTGCTTTTTAATGGCACATTGCTTTATAAAGGAAATTTGAAGTTAAGTCTGAGGAATTACTTAATGAAATCTTTGGGGAGTCTGTGGTTTAGGTATAATTACAAAAGTGAAAATGTTTAATTTCTACTTCCTTAATGCCTTTCATTGAAGGTTATGAAAACAAGTCTTATGATGGACACCAGGCTTCACATTTCTTATGTGCCTCCCTATATAACTGAAACAGCTTCCCTACTATGGTCTTTCAAAAACCCCATGCTCAGCTAGACATGGTGGCACATGCTTATAATCCCAGTACTTGGGAGACTGAGACCAGAGGATTGCAGGTTTGAGGCCAGCCTCGGCAACTTAGTGAGGCCCTCCACAACTTAATGAGACCCTGTTTCAAAAAAAAAGAACTAGGGGTATAGCGCAGAGGTAGAATGCCCCTGGATTCAACCCCCACTACTCAAAGAAAAAAATCTCACACTCAAAACACCTAACCTGCAGGGGTCTACAATAAACACTCCCTGGAAGGTAAGGTGATGAGGCCGCATTTGTCTTTCTTCTTAATTATTTGTTTATATACTTTCTCCTTCTCCTGAACAATTTGAGGTAGCCTCCTCTGCCAGTTTTAAGACTCTTACCCATGCTGACTCACTATTCACTATCAAAAATGAAAACTGCAACCACTTACTGAGAGTCTTTTATGTGCCAGGCCCTGCGCTGCCTACTTTACATGTAATATCTCATTTTAATGCTCACAGATGAAGAAACTACAACTGAGGGGTTAAAAAACTTTCTCAAGGCCATACTGTGGCAAAGTGGGAAGCTTCATTTATATCTGACTCCAAACAGAGGTAGCTGAGAAAATGAAAAGCAGAGTAAGCAGCAGTATTCAGAATTCCTGTCTCCTGTCCTCATTACAAATTTGCATGTAATGACTGTTACAGTTTCTGGTGGAAAAAAGGTGAATGATCGAAATACAGTGTTTGTTTAGAGCCAAACGATCAAAAGAGGCTCATGGGAAATAGCAACCTACGGGCTCTCTTTTTCTCTCTGCATCCAGTATGGCCAGAAAGAGGAGTGGATCTCTTGTAAAAGAGAGTAAGTCAAGTAAACTTTCTGCTTTTTTCCTAGAATTGCCTCCCCCATCTTACTCACTGCTCTGTCAAAAATGGCTCAAATATTTTACTAAACACTTCTTTCCTCATCCCTGATAAAACCCTAACCATAGAACAAATGCCCCCAAAGATGTTTAGAGGTGGGTGTGAAGATTTGGAGAGCTTAGAGAGTGAATATACAGGCATGGTGGCACACACCTGTAATCCCAGAACTCGGAGGCTGAGACAGGAGGATCACAGGTTCCAGGAAAGTCCCAGCAAGTAGTGAGACTCAGCAATCTCATGAGACTCTGTTTCAAACAACAACAAATAATAATAATAAAAAGGGCAGGAGATGTTGCTCAGAGGTAGAATGCCCGTGGGTTCAATTCCCAGTAACATACACACACACACACACACACACACACACACACACACACACACACACACTGAATATACCAAAAGCATAAAAAGAATAGCCCTCTCTCTATGTCAGAAGAGGCCTCGGGCTTGCTAAGAGAGAACTCTTCATATAATTGCTTTGCAGGCTAATCCATACCTCAAGGTCTTTCAATATGACTTCAATAAATCTCCAAGAATTTCACCATATCCTGACTTTCATCTGATGCTGAAAATGACCAATCTGGCAACCTGATTGGAATTTAACCAGGACTGTGGGAGAATTTTGTTGCATTGTGAACAAAATACAAACACTTTCACTCTTATGTGCATCTGTGCCAAATCTTTTGGCAGCCCGTGAAAGTCAGGTCCTCCCAGACTCGGCTAAAGTCCAACTTTCTTTAAGATTTTCACCTTCCTAGGGCTGCTAAAATATACACTAGTTAGCATAGAAATTGTGTTCTCTAATGTAAGGTGAAAGTGAAGTCACAGACTCTCTGGATCCCTGAGTTATTTATAGAAAACAGACATACTGAGTATAGCCGTATTTTCCCCCACAATGTACCAATTGTACTTTTCATAAGCTATCTTTGAACATGATAAGTAAATTGGGACAGAGAAGTCTCATAGCTAAGCCTCCTTCATGGGTCACCACCTTTAAAATTGGCAGAACCCACCAAAGGCCCACGCACCTCCAATACTGTAAAAGGAAAGCCATTTTGTAAATAACCTATGCTAAGATGGCAAACAAATTTTCCTTCATGTTCTGACAACTATCCATGAGAAATCTGTTTCAGTGTTTCAAACTCACTATGAAGTTTTTATTCAATATAGAATGATTTAAAGGAAATTACTCCCCCATGATCCCTTATGTTTATTAGTTCTCTTTAGAAACAACTTTTTAAAGACACTATTATAAAGGATATCCTCATTAAAATCAGAACAACTACGAACATTTGCCAGGGGTGGCATCGGGTTAGTCAGTGAATAGGTTGGTAGCTCCCTCAAGGAGAAGGGGCCACATTTTATTTGGCAAGGAGGAATGGGAAGCAAGGAGAAGACTGAGGACTATGAAAGGGAGAGAGCAGTTGGTTTTCTTGCTCGCTGAGTTTAGGCTGGGCCAACAGTTTCCAAGTTACATTGAAGGTATTTGGTCTAAGAGGATTAGGCAGCAAATGGCATCAACTAAGTAATTATGGTGTTTAAAGGACAGTGGGAAGGCAAAGGCAGTGGCACATGCCTGTAATCCTAGGACTTGGGAGGCTGAAACGAGAATATTGCAGGTTCAAGACCAGCCTCAGCAACTTAGTGAGACTCTCTGCAACCTAGCAAGACCCTGTTTCAAAAATAAAAAATAAAAAAGGGCTGGCTGGGGGTGTAGCTCAGAGGTAGAATGCCTCTGAGTTTATTCCCCAGTACCACAAAACAAAACAACAACGGGTGAGATTCTGGAGCATTTTCAGGCAGGGAGGACCCTGTGGGACAGGAGGGAAGTCGAGTCTGATCTCAGAGAAGGAGATGGCTGGAGTCACCCTACCGTCCTGGGGAACTAGTTATTTGCAAGATGCCCAGACAGAAGGGCCAGTTAGACTGAGAACATATCCTCCTCCTTATTCCTAACTTATTGCCCCACACTAAGGGAAACGGAAGGGAGCAGCAGCTTGTACCTAACTCTAACTCACTGCTGTGGTGGGATCCATGTACCACCACTAGGATGTTCTGGAACCAGTGAGGCTTCTACCCCCACCTCTCCCCAGATTGGTTACAGTGAAATACAGCCAGTCAGCCAAGTGAACAAACTTCTGATCTCAAGGGTTCTTACTGAATTAAGCCTGGTGCATCTGGATGGCAAAGGTTCTTGTAGGCACCTGCAGTCGGATAAATAACTTGCTAAGTGACCTGCCCCAGGCCACAGACCAAGAGAGGGTTGAACTCTGATAGAAACCATGCTAGTCTTGTTCTGGGCTTCCTCCTGCCTTTTACCATTGTTCTGGTCAGCATTCTTACGGCTATAATCTAAAAGACTGACCATGTAACTTAGAGGAAAGAAGATTTATTTTCTTACGGTTTTGGGTTCAGTCCATGTAAGGCCAGGAACCATGAATCTCAGGGCTTGGTGGCAGGAAGCAGAGAGAGAGAGAGAGAACAAATGTGGGCTGTGCTCCTCACATCCTGGGGGCTGGAAGCAAGAGAGGGAGTGTGGGAAGGAGGAACCTAATATAATCCCCAAGGCCAACCGCCCAGGGACCCACCTTCTGCCACACCCTGCCAGCCTAGGCCACCACCCAGATGAATCCATTACAATGGGTTTATCCACTGCTGGGATTACAACCCTCATGACTCAATTCTATCAACGCCAGACACCAGTTTATAAGCTCTTCAAGGGGTCATTCTACTTCTAACTGTAACAGCCATTATGCTATGCCCCTTAGTCATAGGCGGCCAAATTTTAGATACAGTAAAACACCGCTTCCCTTAGGAAACTTTCTCCACTTCTCTAACATAGTCCACCATAATCAGAACTTTTCTCTGTATTCTCTCATTAGTTATATATGTTATCCAAAGACTCTAAACTCTTTATTTTTTCACTGCAGCTAATGCTTCTTTAGAGATCTTCTCAAGTTGCTTAAGATATGGGACTGCTTTCATTTGCTTGACAAAGTTGGGAGCTCCAAGAGAGCCTCGCTGCAACTTCTGCTTCCTACCATTGCTCATTTGTAAACCTGAGGTACAACAGGAGTAGGATACCAGCCAACCCCACCTGCTCTGAAGGGGCTTTTACAGTGTCGTTTTAGAAGTATGAGACACACTTCTAATGCATTTTTCCAGATGCTGTTGTTTCTGAGGCAAACATGTATTGGTTTTGGTTTTCTGTTTTCTTTGATATTTTTATTGCTCATCCATGAAGAATCAAGTATATACTTCAGTATTTTTTAAAATTCTAGAATATATATTCTTAGTTATACTTAGATATTGTTTTTCAGGTTTTCCTTATTGATACAGTGCTAAAAAAAATTTGTAAGATTAACTATAATTTTTTAAAGTTTTCTTACCTGTCCATAAACTAGCAACTATTAATGTCTGGGTTTGGGGTTTTTGTTTTTGTTTTGTTTTTTTGAAGGGAGGTTCCTAGACAGTACGAGTGTGAAGTCCCACGTCTTGGCAGATATTATCCCATTATTTTATAATAAATTTGTGCTTTTTCTGGGCATAATGGCGCACACTTGTAATCCCAGTACTTGGGAGCCTGAGACTGGAGGATCCGGGTTCACAGCCAGCCTCAGCTACTTAGTGAGGCCCTCTACAACTTAGTGAGACCAGTTTCAAAATAAAGAACAAAAAATAGCGCTGGAGGTGTAGCTCAGAGGTAGAATGCCTTTGGGTTCAATACCCAGTACTGCAAAAAATAATAATAACAATATTAATTAATTAGTTAATTAATTAATTAAAACAAAAAATAGCTGGGCGTGGTGGCACACACTTGTAATCCAGTACTCAGGAGACAGAAACAGGATGATTGCAGGTTCACAGCCAGCCTCAGCTACTTAGTGAGGCCCTCTGCAACTTAGTGAGACCAGTTTCAAAATAAAGAACAAAAAATAGGGCTGGAGGTGTAGCTCAGAGGTAGAATGCCTTTGGGTTCAATACCCAGTACTGCAAAAAATAATAATAATAACAATAATAATTAATTAATTAATTAAAACAAAAAATAGCTGGGCGTGGTGGCACACACTTGTAATCCAGTACTCAGGAGGCAGAAACAGGATGATTGCAGGTTCACAGCCAGCGTCAGCTACTTAGTGAGGCCCTCCACAACTTAGTGAGACCCTGTTTCAAAATAAAGAATAAAAAATAGGGCTGGGAGATAGCTTGGAGGTAGAATGCCCCTGAGTTCAATCCCCATTTCCGCAAAAAAAATAAATAAATAAAATTACACTATTCCAAAGATAATAAATTATACTAGATCAACACATATAGATAAGAGAAGTGTAAGGTGCCATGTTAGAGCTGAAGCCTGGGACCACTAACTGGTGGTCACAATGTTAAGTTCTTATTTCCTAAGCCCTCCCTTTAAAGATACCTAAATTTGAGGATTTCCTTACAAGTAAATTCCGTTAATTGGTTTGGGATTGCAAAGGATTTTCTTTAAGGCACAATTTAAAGGCATGCGGCCCCTGAATGCACCATGCTGGATGTGCAGCCGGCCGGTCGCCAGGTGGGAAGCTGCACGGGCACTAGGAGCAGGTGGGAGCACGTGGGAAAGGGACTGTGGTGACAGCAAAGGGCTCTGTGGTTCCTGATTGGGCAACAACAGACTGGAGGCTTTGAAACGTGGGCTCTGGGTCTAGACTGCCTGCGTCTGAACACAGGTTCTACCTTGAGTGTTTACAATAGCTTTATTCACAATAACTCCAAACTGAAAGCAACCCAAGTATCCAACTGAGGAGTGTATAAACAAATTTAGAATAGCCGAATAATGAAATATTTTTCAGCAATAAAAATGAGTAAACTACTGAGATATACACAGTAAGATAGATGAATCTTAAAGGTTTTATGCTAATTGAAGAATAAAGGATTTGATGCCTTATCACTTTATTTATATAACATCCTTTGAAAAGTCAATGCTAGAAACAGAAAAAGAGAGCAGAGGTTGCTGGGGCCAGTGGTGGAGGGAGTGGGTTGGCTGTAAAGGGATACAAAGGAACTTTTGGGGATGATAGAGGTATTCTATATGTTAATTTGATACTACTTACAAAACTACTATATATTATAAATAAGTATATATTTGTCACAATTCATCAAACTGTACACTTTAAAAGAACTGTATTTGATATAAATCATATCTCAATAGAGTATTCAAAACCAAAACATACAAAATACATTTTTCCAGAACGCTTTTTGATGTGGCTTTTATGAACAAGCTAATTGTTATTGCTACCGGAGGTCATACATCTTCCTAGACCCAAGGAATATATATATATATATATGAATTCTTTGCCACATGTACATTCTCTTATCTGTCTGCTCTTCTGATAAACTGTATGACAACAGGGCTCAGGGGGATAAAGACAGCAAAGGGCAACCTGGGTTAAATACTAACCTTAGTAGACGCCGTCTTAAAAGGAACTGTGAACACAGGCAAGAGGGTTCAGGGAAGGAAGACCCAAGAACCTAGCGTGGGCTGGCTGGGGAGGCAGTGACCCTGCGGGGTGAAAGAGAAGCTGAGAGAGGGCGATGAAATACACCTCTTTAGGTATCACAGCCCTCGAATTAACATGTTTATACATTCATGACACCCAACTGACTTCAATTTCTCGGCCGTGGAATTTCTCGTGTAATTAAGCTTTTAGGGAAAAAAAATTTCATTTTTTGCCATTAAAAAAATCTGACAAATTGTCCACATGTATCATTTAGACACAGGTCACATTACGCAGATAATGAACTCTTTCATGTAAAATTTCCAGTAGATTTTTAACATGCAAAGTCCTTCTCATATGTTATCCTGCATTGATCCGATCGGAGCTGTTAGTGTCTAGTGGATCAATGATCAGCAAACTAAAAAGTCACTTAGTGACTATGACACCCATGGCAGCGTTAGAATCTATTGTGTCAGGAATTCTTGTTTTATTAACTCTGTAATTACCTGTTCAGCTGAACCGGTGAATTT
Source organism: Graphiurus murinus (assembly GCA_004027655.1). Classification (NCBI taxonomy): domain Eukaryota; kingdom Metazoa; phylum Chordata; class Mammalia; order Rodentia; family Gliridae; genus Graphiurus; species Graphiurus murinus. Next base: position 28,239 of record PVLC010008583.1, on the reverse strand, counting down.
TATTACACATTTTCTTTCACCTGAACAAGACCTTTGCACTTCTACTGGTGCCCTGAGGATCCTCCAATTTTTTTCTCTGCTCCATGTCTTTCTCTAGTGCCCTGTGGCTTAGCTGCCATCTGTTTGGGTCAGGATGTGTGTAGGAAGGAGGGCTTTAGGAGTATCACTGCAGCTGGGTGTGGTAGTGCACACTTGTAATCCCAGTACTTAGGAGGCTGAGTCAGGAGGATTGCAGGTTCACGGGCAGCCTTAGCTACTTAGTGAGGCCCTCCATAACTTAGTGAGACCCTATTTCAAATTTTTAAAAAAGGGGGGGCAGGGCAGTATAGCTTGGAGGTAGAACCCCTGGGTTCAATTCCCAGTTCCACTTACACACACAATATAGATATGGATACAGATACAGATGTATCTGCCACTTTGAAAGCTGTGAGATGGCCTCACACTCCAGAACAGTTGCCTTAGTTCCAAGACACACTCGGTCTTCAGGAGGAAGAAAGGAGCACGACTCCGCTACGTGTGGCCGCTTTCTTTAAACAAAGGATTATAATGCTTTATGGCCTGGGAGTTGACAGCATGGAGTGGGAGGTAGTTGGCAGGTTATGTAGACCCAGTGATGGTTTTCTTGTGTACGAGGGAAGGATAGAGACAGTACCTCCCTCCCAATGTGTATGTCTCTCCAGCACCTGCCTCAGCTTGTATGAAATTGTGTCTCCTTTCCCTTCAAACCTGTACCTTTTCTACTTCTTCTCGGTAAGTAGGTGCTATCCTCTTTTCCCCCCTCTCTCATTCATCCCAAACCCAACCCCAGTCACTCACCAAATCCTGTCACATCTGCCCCCTAACTTTCACTAGCCATGCCCACCATCCCCATCGAAGCCCGAGCCGCCACCACTTCCCATCCAACAGGGCTCCCCAAATTCACTCTTGGCCTCTATTAATGCAGTCACCATACTGCCATTCTTCAAAGATTTCTGTTGTCCTTATCATTGGGTTCAAGGTCATTAACACGTTCAAAAGACCACATGGTTTCATCTTTTTCTCTTTCCCACCCTCCTGTCACTCCCCTTGAGCTATTGTTGTAGTAGGATTAGATACAATTATATACATTGATATAATTTTCATTTATTCTCTCATTAACATAGCATGCTTTAGCCGGGCGTGGTGGCGCACGCTTGTAATCCCAGCATTCAGGAGGCTGAGACCGGAGGATCCTGGTTCACGGCCAGCCTCAGCTACTTAGTGAGGCACTCCGCAACTTAGTGAGACTCGGTTTCAAAATAAAGAATAAAAAATAGGGCTGGGGGTATAACTTGGAGGTAGAATGCCCCTGAGTTCAATCCCCAGTACCGCAAAAAAAAAAAAAACAAAAAACAACAACAAAAAAAACAGCATGCTTTGAGGATCTGGTGTGTGTCCGGTGTAGTGTAGGTGCTAAGAATATAAAAGTGAAGAGGATGTAACATGAGAGCAGGGAAGAGTGAGTGATTACCTTTGTGCTTGGCACATCAGAGAAGGCTTTACAATGACAATGATTGAATCAGCACTAAATAGGACAGAGGGAGAGAGCAAGAGGATTAAGGTAGATTTTTTTTTTCAAGCTAGAAAATGGTTTCAGAATATAATAGAAAGCCAAAGCATAATTGGTCTTTAGAGTAGGTGCAGGGTACTTAATACTTTCCCACATCATTGAGGTTACTTATATAAAACCAGTAACTATTGATAATTTCTCTCAAAACAAATAAAGCTAACATAACACCCCTCTTTTCTCATTGAGAACTTTCTATCACTTTTGTTGAAATCTTTTCACTTGTTCTTAGCAGCCATGTCAATATCCCCAAATTTCCATTTTCTGGAAACGTGTTAGATAGTGGGAATGGAAAAGACTATGACAGAATATGGTCAAAATCAACCAAAAGAGAAGTCCATTCAACATCTTCAGAATTTGAGCCTTCTAAACTGGTTTCTAAACAGGAGTGCTCTGTATACTTGTTATGTAGTCAGACTTCTTTTTAAACTTCAGTACAGGAAAATTAGACTACCTGTGTGTGCAGAGGATCTATCACTGTGAGGTTTTATGGTATGGCTAAAGAACAGATTAGGTATGAAATACCTAGTTTTCTAGAAAAGCAACTTTAATATTCAGCTTTTATTGAATGTCCACTTAATAAAATTTAACTAAATAAAAGTTTCCTTTTAAAATCTAGTCTTCTGATAATACGTTATTTTTCAAACCTTTGGAAAGATCAAAAATATCTTTTTAATTTTTGAAAAATACATTATGGAACTGAGAGAACTTCTATCATATAAAAGAAGTATTCTTAGAAAAAAGACACTCAATTTTCCTTTTATGCTTATGATGCCTATTGACCATATTACTTTACAGAGGTTGCATAAAACTATTTTTACCATAAAGAAACTGATTCAAAACCACAGACACTATTTCCATTGTTAGAAATAATATCCTATGTCTAAAGTCGGCCACATAAAAACCTTAATGCACTTATTGCATAAGATATTTTAGTGTTTTTCAGCTTTAAGCCCAGTGTCTAAGATACAGAGAAAGGCATGCAACTAGCTCAATCTGGGCTTCTGAGAGAAACATTTATCAATTAGGCAAAATTGAATTGCTTGTAAGACCTTAGAAAGTATGGGTGACACCTCAGTTGTAAAGAGCAATGGGAGCATTACTCTCCCCTTCCTTCAGCTAAAGAATAAGAAATAAGAAGAGTTACCTGACCCAGGGCGAAGTTGACCTAGAACTCTATAGATGATTTCATTTGAAATGATTAGGAAAGTACAATATATAGACAAAAGAAATTAAGCTGAAAAATGTAAACCATAAGTTAAGAGACCCTACCATTATAGCAACATCACCTCTTCTGCTTCCTAATTCTTCTTTAAAATGTGCTTACTGATGTAGAGACTCTGGAGAGATGAAGATGAATAAGACCCAGGCCCTGCCTTCAAGGAACTAATAATCCAAAGGAAAACAGATCTGTATAGCTAGACATGATCATTGAGATATATTAGTGCTTTCAGCAAAGTGCTAGGTAGAGAGAGAACAAAATAAATGATTAATTCTGCCCAGGGCATCAGGGAAGGCTTCACAGAGGAGGTGATACTTAACTGAATATTAAAGGGAGAAAAAGATTGAACCAACTTATGAAAAAAAGAGAAAAATAGCAGCCAGGTGTGGTGGCACATGCCTGTAATCCCAGTTTCTGAGAGGCTGAGACAGGCGGATTGCGGGGTTGAGGCCAGCCTCAGCAACTTAGTGAGACCCTGTTTCAAAATATAAAATAAAAAGGGCTGGGGATATAGCTCAGAGATAGAATGCCTTTGGATTCCAGAGAGAGAGAGAGAGAGAGAGAGAGAGAGAGAGAAAAGTAAGTTTGTGAAAATACTTGGCATGTTGGAAAAATATAGAGGAAAAGTGACTGGGGAAGTATGTTAGGGTTAGTTGTGAAGAAGATGGACATTTCTCCTTTCTTAATCCATTCCCCTCACCCGTTGTTGATAGTTTAGACTTTATATGGCAAGATATAGGGGACCAATCAACCTCAGTATTTTGTGGCGGGCCTGTTCCATCATGTGGACATCTTCAGCCAACCCCTCTTCTTTGCTATAAACCCTCTGGTCCATCCTCTTTGTTGCTGGTATGACTGTGGCATTAATAAGATAAAAGTCCCTTTCTACTACCAGATCCTTCCTCACCAACTCTGATGTGGCTAGGCTCCAACCTCATGAGTGGAGACAGCTAAATGGATGTTCTCTCTTTCAAGACTTGGTCAGGTGATATAAATATGTGAGGACATTATGGGAATCCTATTCATGGCAGCAGCAGCAACAAAGGTTGGTACACTGTAGTTCTGCTGATTTTTGCTGTAGTTCTGCATTGATTTTTGCTGTAGTTCTCCATTGGCCTGCAGAGCTCCTCCGGTTCCAACCTTGAGTCAGCTTCTGTGTTGGCAACTAAGAACCTGTCCCAGCAGTGTCAAAAACCAAACTCATCATTCACCTTCAAGCAGTTGACCCTGGGAACTTGGAACTACAAGTTCAGAACTTCAAACGAAAGGCCTTTAAGAGATGGAGATAGATTTAAGTTTCCTTGTACTAAAGCTGAGGACTAAAGCCTGAGAGATCGTCTAGGGAAACACTATAGAAAAAGAAAACAAGAAGACCAGAAATAATACCCTGGAAGATGCCAACAAATGCAGAAGTGGACAGAGGAGCTAGCTCACAAGGATGGTCAAGAAGGATGTCAGAGAGGCAGGAGGAGAATCCAAGGAGGAAATGATTTCAAGGAGAGAGTCAGCAAAATCAAATATTGCAAGGAGAGAATAAGGACTGAGAAGAGGTCATGAGGATTGGCAATTTGTGGGTGACTGGGTACATTTGGAAGAACAAATTAGGAGTCACTTTGCAGATGGGAGCTGAAATCCTGTGGTTACAGGAATAATAGGAGGTGACAAATGGAAGCAGCAATCCAGATTGCTTAAACTGGAAGTCTGGTGAAGTGAAAGGATTTAAGGTGAAAAGAATGCTTTTTCACAAGAGGAAAACTGAGCCTTCTCTAGCAGAAGAGTTGGTAGAGGAAGAGAGATTGAAAACAGAAGACAGAGGAGAGAGAGACAATGGAACATCATCTAGGAGAAGGAAGGAAGGATGGAAACTGTAACAAGGTCAGATAGTTGACCTTGGAAGGGAGTAGAGCCTATACCACTTTGAGAACAGGACAGAAAGGGGTAAGAAAGGATGAAGATTAAAATCACTGGACTCTTGTTAAACATGGAAATTCCTCAGCCTTACCCTAGACTTAGTGGATCAAACATGAGCACCTGGGCCCCTGAATGTGCATTAGTAACAAGCCACGGGCGCAGTTACGCAGACTAGAATAGAAAAGGGGAAGTGGAGTTGTAGCTAAAGAGTGATAAAAGTTGACATGGCCCTGGTGGGAAGCAAGAAATGGAATCTGGTAAAAGTAAGTTACAGAATCCCTGAAGAATACTAAAAGCCCAAGTGAGGTTGAAAATCATCAATAAATTGAGACGTCAGTCACCTAAGCATTCTTTCTGACATGGTTGGCATGGCTGACATGGCCAGTGGCCCAGGAGGAGCAGAAAAGCAGTTGTTCAGAATGATCCATGCTCTTGGAAATGGCACAAGGAGTGAGATAAAACTTGAGGGGGAAAGGAACTGAGGGTGGGTGGCCCTGGAGCCCATGCTGAGGAGGCAGGACAGTGAAGTGATTCTAAAGGGGATAAAAATAAAGACCTTTACATAGAGAAGCTCAGTTCCAAGGAGGCTGGCTGAATTGAAGGAGTGCAACTGGTACCACCAAAGTCTGAGCCTCTTTTTAGTAGGAGGTAACAGTCAACACCAGCCAGACTTTCTGTACTTTATCCTTCCTTCTCCTGTATCTGAACATGTTTGTTTTGTTTTGTGGTACTGGGGATTGAACACAGGGTCTCATGCAATGCTCTGCCACAAAGTTATATCCCCAGCCCTTTTTATTTTATTTTTTAAAATTTATTTATTTATTTTGCAGTACTGGGGATTGAACTCTGGGGCATTCTATCTCTGAGCTACATACCCAGCCCTGTTTTTTATTCTTTATTTTGAAACAGGGCCTCACTAAGTTGCTGAGGCTGGCCACGAACCTGTGATCCTCCTGTCTCAGCCTCCCAAGTACTGAGATTATAAGTGTGAGCCACCATGCCCAGCTTTATTTTATTTTTGAGATGGAGTCTTGCTTGCCCAGGCTAGCCTCTACCTTGTGGCCCTCCTGTTTCAGCCTCCCAAGTGCAGGTTTGTGCACCATGCCCAGCTTTGAACATGTTTTAGTGCTATTAAGCTCGTTCCCAACATCCCAAAGAATTGCCCACGCCTGTCAAGAAACTGACATCCATAAAACTGAGCAAATTCTCCTAGAAGATATACTGCCTTGTCCCTAGAATCTGGGACTGAAAAAGGAATGATATCAACAATTCCTAAATCTTAGTTCCCAAGATTAAAAAAGGATTTATTTTTTTAATTCAAGAATCATTGCTGTTTTTATAACACTTAAATATTCTATACTAATTAGACCAAGAACATAGTTATTATCATTCATTTACCCAGTAATTTTTGTTATATATATTCTGTGCTCAAACAGTGCAACAAATTTTGAGATTCAGAAGAAGTATATATTTCTGACTTTTTTTTTTTTTTTTTTTTGCGGTACTGGGGATTGAACTCAGAGGCATTCTACCTCCAAGCTACAACCCAGTCCTATTTTTATTCTTTATTTTGAAACCGGGTCTCACTAAGTTGTGGAAGCCTCACTAAGTAGCTGAGGCTGGCTGTGAACCCAGATCCTCCAGTCTCAATCTCCCAAGTACTGGGATTACAAGTGTGGGTTCAGCTTGAAGTTTTTTTTTTAAGATGTCAGTTCACTTACGAACACAAGATTGGTGAAGGAACTAGAACAATAGTTCTCAGACAAGCATTGAAATAGAAGTGAAATCAAGCCAAATCAGAATATTAGAAAAGTATGTATGATTTGAAAAAGCACTAAAATTATTTTAATACCAATCAATTCTTAAAAATCATCAAACTAGCCAGACATGGTACAGCCCTCTGATCCCAGCTACTCAGGAGGCTGAGGCAGGAGGATCTCTTCAGACCAGGAATTCGAGACCAGTCTGGGCAACAGAGCAAGACCTCATTTCAAAAAAAAAAAATTAAAAAGTCACTAAACTAGATAATAAAATCAAGAAACAAGAATATTGATATCACTGGTTTATTAAATGAATATTGATATTTTGTTCATTTTTAAATATATCTGTTTATATATGCAAAAATTTGGCACTCAATGTTTTGTTTTTGTTTTTGGAACTGGGATTAAACCCAGGGGCATTCTACCTCCAAGCCCCACTCCCAGCCCTATTTTTTTATTCTTTACTTTAAAATAGGGTCTCACTAAGTAGCTGAGGATGGCTGCAAACCTGCAATCCTCCTGTCTCAGCCTACCAAGTACTGGAATGACAAGCATGCACCACCACACCAGGCGCACTCAATGTTTTTAATAGAAATATACTATTTAGCTTCCCTGGCTAGCTCAAAAATATGTCTGTAATTGCTGATGTGGCTAATTATAGGTCACTAGCCTTTGGGGGGGATTTTGTAAAGTACAGAGATATGTAATAGGAGTTTCTCCCTATTTCCTGGGCACAAAGCCAGCCTTAGGAAATGTAAAATAAAATAAAAAGCTAAGTTTTCCTTGGGGGCTCCACTCTCTCCTTTTGGTACCTCTCTTTTTCTTTCTCTGTTCTTCTGCTCACATCCACCAAATGCTCATGCCCCCTCCTTAAACTTGCATTACCTTCAAAATCACTTTTCAATTCATTTCTACAAAAATTGAATTCCAGAATCAATCATCATAGTGAAAAATTAGAAGTGATCTAAGTGTCCGTCAATGGGAGATTGGGTAAGTAAGTTATGATATATTCAAATCATAGATAGTATGTCATAAACACAATGATGACAATCTTCCTTTTTTTTGAAAGATAGCCTTGATATTTTGGAAGGTGTAAAAGCATGTTATAAAACATTAAAGATTGATTTGATTTTGCTAAAATCAAGTATGTATGTGCAAGCAATCACACCCTTATGCAAAGGAAATACTGGGCGGTGGTCACAATGTTGAAATTTTTTTTTCAGTGTTTTTTTATTTATTTATGTGTCATATGTTGTTTGAAATTTTACTAAGCATTCCTGTTATTTCAGGATCCAGAAAATATGACAAAGCTACTTTCCCTTTTTTAATTGTAAAAAGTACTGCAAACTCCCAAATCATCTACTTTCCTTCCCACCAGATAAAGCCTCTATTTATCTTAATATAGCTTATCTCAGCTACAAGTAGCAGGAAGCTGAGCTGATTAAATTAATTTGTGCCAGTTTGCAAGTGATTGGTATCTCCATTATCCTTCAAAACATATTTGTGTTCTCAAAACCTAAGTGAATCTCTAAATGATGGTATTCAGGGTGGAAGAAGGATGCAGGGCTGCCGTTTGGACAATGTGTGTTAAGATAATTTTAGGCAAGAATATAACCCTGACCCTCAGTGCCAATTACCTGAAACTCTTCCCACTCAGGCCACATTCTCTAGACCTGGTATCAACTGACACCTGTTACAGAGAGAAGTTATGTTGTTTGTTGTCTGTTTTAATGAGGTCATACTTTATTCACTTTATCACATCTACCTTAGAATGTTCTCTTTCCTCTAGAGATTTGTTGAACATGGAGTTCTCTTCTAGTTTCTCTATACTTCAATTTCCATATATTTATCTTCAATTCTAGTGAAATTTATTTTGATATCTAGCATTAAGATGAGAATCTAAGTAGATTTTATTCCAAATTACTACTTTTGCCAAAGTCATTTATTGAGTCACCTTTTACTTGTGGTGCCTTATTTATTATATAGTCATTTAATACATCTAGTATGGGTTCTTTATTCTGTCATAGTGACATAAAGATTTTGCATCAGCACTAGGGTTTCTTGTAGCTTTATAATGTATTGTTTGTTTGTTTGTTTGTACTGAGGATTTAACCCAGGAGCATTCTACCTCTGAGCTACACCCCCAGCCCTTTAATATTTTTTATTTTGAAACGGGGTCTAAGTTGCAGAGGGTCTCACTGAGTTCCTGAGGCTGGCCTCAAACCTGGGATCCTCCTGTCTCATCCTCCCAAGTACTAGGATTACAGGGATGTATCGCCATGTCCAGCTTCTGTTAGTGTCCACTATTACATTTCTTTTTCAAAAATTCAAAATCCATTTTCCCCTTTTTATTTTTCCTATAAAGTCACAGAATTGTTTTATCGGGTCCTTAAAAATCTTATTGTGCATTTAGTTTGTATAACATTAAACTTTTAACCTGAATCTCTTCACTTTGTCTCAACAAATTCTTGCCAAACCTCCAAGTATTTTCCACAGAGGCACTCCGTGGACAGTAACAACACTGAACATAAAACATGTGGTGGTAACTCAGAGGTTTGTAAGTCAGAGATTTACTGCATTCAGGTATTAGAACACTGTCATCTAGGGCTTTCGAATATTGAGCGTACTATGTCATACAAGTTTCCCTGTTCTCTTAAGTAGTCCTTTGTCATTTTATTTCAGTCTGCTGTTCTGAGCATTAGATACTAATTGTTAGGTTGACCAAGATTGATACTCTTTGCATCTTCTTCCCCTTTTTTATAATTGACTTACTGTAGTAGAATGGAGACTTCAAGTTTTCCTTTTTAAACTGTGGAGAGTATTGTCTGACTTTGGGGGATTTTAGGAGATTCATTTTGTAAAGTGTTCCAAACAGTAAAATGAATTATTATATTAACTACCTGTATGATCTCAGGTGAGTCACTTAAATGCTCTGATTTAGGCATTCTTTTCTGTAAAATGGGTATGATAATACAAACATGCAGTAATAATATAAAGATGCCTGTTAACATCCTCTATGTAATCACTCAAGAAACAGGATGCCTTTCCGTCACTCCCTTCCCTCTCTCTACCTGTTATCTATTTTGTCAGTCCTCTGCTCCTTTGATTACATAATTTCTCTTCCTAAGGGAGTTTCTAAACGTCTCCCCTGGCTTGATATGTAAGACCAAATGGTGAGAGAATAAAAGTACGGCAAACATTTTGTAAGCAATCTAGTATTAAATTAATCGACATTAAATTAATCGCAAATCATTTTAATAGTAGTAAGTGAAGCTAAGGCAGTATTCATACCCTTCCTTTATAAAAATAAATGGGGTTTAGAAAATGATCACTTTCTAAGTTATTAATGATTAATATAGGGCAATAATTTGGGTGTTGACCTTAAAGACTTATGTATAGAGTGTCTATTAGTACCAAGTGGTAATTCTAAGTATAAATGCTGACCGTGTCACCTTAAAGCCAAAATCATTGATTAAACAGGCACGTTCAACATTAAAGTGTGTGTGTGCTTAATTAAAATTGATTTTAGAAGGATTCTCCAACTACTGTTCCTTCTGCTCAACATTATTTTTTTTTATTGTGAAAACGACACAACACTGAGGTATTGTTTAGGTTAAATCGTATATGTGGAGAAGTATCTAGTTTTATATATCCTTCCCAAGACCTAATAACTTATACATCTACTTTATGTATGTCTTAATTTTATTTTATCCTGGGAAAGTCTTCCTAGTATTCAAGTATTCATCACTCAGAAGTTGGAAATTTGTCTAAAGATCCTAAATGTCATAGGAGCACTCAGAGCCTCAAGTATGGGGAGGGATGTGGGAAACCGATTTGAGAAAAAGAATTCCTTGCTCTGCAGCACATTTTTTTTTTCATGGCAAAATGATATTCCATGTGCTAATTCTGTCATCTGCTGTGAGGGCTCTCCTTGGAGCGGTGAAAAACTCTGTTCACGGAAGGAAAGACAATTTCATGTGCATTTGAACATTTCCACCTCAGTCAGCTGAGGATTCTCTCTAGTAATAAGGTAGAAACATCATTTTTTATTTTATAAAAAGAAAAAGAGAAGGGGGTTAAGAAAAGGAAAACAGAATTTTCAAAATTTAGTTGATTTCCAGCCACAGACCTGATTTCTTGCACTAACGGTTTCTATACTGTATTTATTGATGTTCATAGTATAATTAGTATCTTACAGACAACAACCATCCATCTCTTCTGATAAGTAGAAACTACCTTCAAATGATAAAGGAACTCCTTTCTGACACAAATGTTCTCTGCCTTTGAAAGCTAAGTACAAATATGCAGCATGATTTGCTTCAGTTTATCATTTACATTAAGACCCATCTGATTATAGCATATATATGCTATAATCTATATATTAATTAATAATAATTAATATATATATAAATCACTTCAGTTGAATAAACTAGGTTGGTTTTTCTTCTTTCTTTCTTTTTTTTTTTTTTTTTTTTTTTTTTTTTTTTTTTTTTTTTTTTTTGTGTGTGTGTGTGTTGGTATAGTGCTAGGGATTGAACTCAGGGGCATTCTACCTCCAAGCTACATACCTAGTTCTGTTTTTTTATTTTTTATTTGGAAATGGGATCTAGCTAAGTTGATGCAAGCCTCACTGAGTTGCGGAGGCTGGTTTCGAACCTGCAATCCTCCTATCTCAGCCTCCCAAGTACTGGGATTACAGGCGTTCACACCGCGCCCGGCTTTTCTTTCTTTTTAGTTTAGATTGTCCTTACAATATTTCCAGCTCACTCACAACTTAGTCATCATACAGTGATGTCAGCCAAACCCAGTGCTGACAAGGAAATGGGAGCCTCCTTCCGGAGAGGGATAAGTAAATATCCCAAGAGAGGGATCAAACAGCAAGCATGCGTTTTTCATAAAGAGAAAAATCGCTAAACAAAAAAAGGCTTAAGAATAAGTTTAACTGAAAACTCGCAGAATCTAAAAAGATGTGCAGATGGGAAGGTTCTCATAGAGGAAGCATTTGGGAGCATGCCCATTTCCACACCCCACCTGCCTCACAAGTTTGCCTTCGGGTAGATGCAACTCCTAAAGAGACTTCTTCCCTAGTTTGAGAGAACAAATGAGAAAGATCCAGCCGGGGTCTGTGTGACACTGTTGGTGGTAACCATGCTAGAATAAAACAAAATGTGAAAACAGTGTGCTGATTTTTAACTGCCACGTTAAAAAATAATTTGAGATTGTGTGTATCTTTTTCTGAATACCCGGTTACCACATACCACTTGATAGCTTTCTTACAATAAAAGACTGCCTGTTTGTTGGAAGTAAACTTCATTTTATAGTCTTTGAGGTGTCAATGAGAACTTTCCAAATTAAAACTAGATCCAGGTACCTTTTCTCTTTAACAAATTGGGATCCATTAAATCCCACCACAAACAAATCCTTTTTTTTTTTTTTCAAGTGGGTATTGTTTCAGATAGAGGAGCACAGCCTCCCCATCAGTCATGGGAGCTGCGGGTCCCCCGGTAGAGTCATGATTTTAGCGAGAGTCCTGTGGGAGACCTGTTTGTGAAAGTGGCATTCGTGATTCAGACGTGAGCTCAGCGTGCCAGCTTTGAAAAGTCAAACAGATGTTTCCTCGTTTACTGCGGCATAGCTCAACACTTATCCCAGGAGGAAAATCAGAAGAGGCTGGGAACAGGCACAATTCTGTCAACCACAACCACAAAAAAATGGAGATAGAGGGTGTGTGTGTGTGTGTGTGTGTGTGTGTGTGTGTGTGTGTTAAATTGTATCATACGCTGGGTTAAAATAAGTTTATATTTTGCTTTACTTAAAGATAGAATGAATCATCTATGGAACATTTTATCCACCTAAATTTCCTTTTTTACTCTCTTTCCTCTCTGCCTTTCCTGGCAAAGTTCAGTGTCTTTGATGCGTCTCTTTGGAGTACAGCCTTTGTGCTCTTCAGTTTTCCTTGGATGAATAGGTGGTTTGAGAGCCAGCTTAGCTCCTGGTTTGTTTTGCAAGAATAATAAGACCAAAAGTTATTTTTTGAGTCACACACCAAAACACATACATACCTAAAAAAATTTTAATTTCATACACTACAGTAATGTAGCCTGAGAAGTGTGATCATTAAATGGATAGCAGATAGTGAGAAACAATTTTGCATTAAACCTGAACTAACATTATTAGGTGAGACATAGTAAGACTTCTAAAAAAATGTCTGATCTGTTTATTTAAAAAAAAAAAAAGTATTGCTGATTTTTAAGCTATAGACCAAATGCTTTAGAAAATACCAAAAAAAATCAATTTTAAGCATACCCATGTTTTTGTTTGGGAGGCATATTTTAAATGTAATCTTGCTTAATTCTAGATTATAGCCCAATTTTTAAGTTGGATTTTTTTGTGGGGGAGAATGGGGGCTGATCTGATGTCTCTTACTTCTTTTGAATTCCTCTGGCCCCAGGCCCTAGACCAGTGGAAGGATTGTGGCTGGTTTAGGAGGTTCTCTGTGGACGTACATCTCTGTCTCTCCCTTTCAGACACTCTCGTTTGCTCTCATCTCCTGCTCCGTACCAACGCAGAGTGGTGTCTGTGTTTCAGGAAAAGAATGTGTGTTAAAAGAACTAATGGTCCGACTGTCCATCAGGCTGGGCAGCAATGGAGGTCATCTGGCGGTCAAAACCAAATAATTTCAGCCTGTTCCTAAAGCCCCTGAAGCTGTTGACTGGGTGACTGGAGTTCACCGCCTCTTGTTGCTTCTGTATCCTCTGAAACCTGGGAGTTTTATTTTTGGAGGCAAGAACGGACATATTTTCTCCCTAGCAACTGTGTGTGCACAGTGCCTACCATTCAACATTTACTCAGGTTAGCTCGGCTGAAGTATAGTCTGAGCTCCTGGATACGCGTCTGCCCTGAATAGACAATAGACCAGCTTCTGAGCCTAGACACTCCCAAAATATTGGAAGAGTCTGAATGTTGGTGCCTGTTTGAAACTCTCTGTTACACAGAAAACTTAAATATTTAAAAATAGAGAGTATTTCCTCTGCTTTTATAAAAAGACCCAATATTCTTAATGCGAAACTCCCCATGGGCACATATTTTAAGGTGACTTCCAAGTTTCCACACATTCAGAGCAGATGGGAATGGAAGTGGTTTCGGAGTGCTGACAACTCCATTAAAAATGTTTTAAAATCCATAATCCATAAATCTGAACCACATATTGGTTATAGACATGGCCCTCTCAGTTATTTCTGGTGCCCTGTGAACACCGCCACCTGCTGGTGGTTAATGACAAGAACTTACTTTGCAGAAGAATTGATTCAAAAATCTGTATTAAATAAAATGTAAATGTTTTAAAGTAGGTAGGTCTTTGGAAATGAAAATGTATTCACTGCATTTGTTTGACCCAACCTAGCCACAGTTAATTTACCAAAACTTTTAAAAAGGTATTGGAAAAAAATGCACATGGAATGTTGTTTTGAAATGAAAGTTGCTCTTGATTTTCTTCTAGCTTCAACTTATTTTTCCTTGCCCACAACATTTCAGAAGGATGTCAGAAGTATCCGGATCTTTAAGTTTGAATTTCATTCCTTTGGCTTCTTTTGTCTATACCCACTTTCAAAAAGAAGTATGCAGAAGGAAATAATCTAAATATGGAAAAGGAGGCGGGGCAGGAAAGCATGGAAGATCCACAGGCTGAATAATTAAGCACTGACTTCCAAAGATCATGTCTGATTGAGGGATTTACCACTCTTATTTTGGCAATGACTCATAAAACATATGTTCACGAAATCTGTTTTATGGGCTTTTTAACAGGGTAAGAAATTTTAAGTGTTCCACAGAAAGGGAAAATAAAATTGTCATGCAATGAGATTACAATATACATTGTTTCTTTTAATTGTTCAAGTCTTTACTCATCAAACAGAAATGTACTATAATACTTTATAATCAAATACACTAAAATATAATGTTAGTATTGCACAATACTGTGAGTGATAGAATTTTATGGATTAAAGTAATACAAAACTGCAGTTTTCTAACTTAAAAGTGCTATTTTTATTCTGAAGCCTGTGCTCTTAGAGTCTTCTGCCAGTCTTAAAAATTATCCCTGGTCCAGGGGGATAGTTCTCTCTGACCCTCCAATGTGACAGGCTGGACACCCCTGCTAGTCCCTCCATCTTTGTAGGCAGCCACACTCCTAGTATTTCTAGATGTTTACAGCTTTCTTGTTTCAATGTGTTCAGTATTTCAGGCAATTAAAGTTGCAGGTCTTTGGCAGCAAGAAACGACCCCTCACTGAAACCTGGTTGTACTTCCATGATCAGGTGCTGAGTTTTAAATGATATCTGGAAAAGAATGAAATTGATGCAATGTCTTTCTGAGAGGAAGAATGACTTCCAGAGGCTTTTCTCTCTCAGGGGAGCTTTTAGAAAACTTTTCCAATATTCTTTCACTGTTTGTGCTTCCCCCACCCACACCCCACCCCCGCATAAAACCAGAGAAGTCTCTAATATAATAAGGGAAGGAGAAACAGAAAGGGTAGAGAAGAACCACACCAAATCCCTTTTGATGATGGTAACAGACTCATTCATTCAGTGTAAGAAATTTCTCCCTTAATTTGAAAAGTCTGGGTTAAGGACAGTCCTTGCTTTTGGAGTTTTTATACTTTGGGCTCCTCCCACCCACCCACCACCACCACCCCCACCCCCAACCTCTTGCTTCCTTCTCAGATCTACTAGGCCAGACTTATGCCCCCTGCCGCTTACATTTAAAAGGTCACCGGTACAATGACGAGGTTTCCTGCAGGCTCCGCCCATCACACGCTCTGTAAACACTTCCTCTACCAGGATCTTCAGCTGTGAAACGCCCCCTACTGCTTCCAGGAGGACAGTTCACGGAAGAGATTCAGGCTCGCTTCCCTGGCAACCAGGCCCGCTTTGTAGCTCCCAAGGACTCCGCGTATATACCCGCAAGATAAGCAGGATAAAGCTTGGCACTACATTTCTTCTTAAGGCTTCATATAGCATGCCTGTATGCCACTTCTCTCTTGGTCAGCAAAACAGAATTCTTACTGTGCAGCATTGAAACATCATATTGTGATAGATAGCTTCAAGAGATCCTTTCAACTAAGATAAACACGGGAAGGTTCCCTCCTTGGAGGGCAGAGCCCCCCAAATTGTGAAAGGATGACAACTGTCCTCCTGGGTTTGCAGACCTGGGGGGTCATTCAGATCCAATTGCAGGTGTAATCGTTCTAATATTAAAATAGGATAATGAAGCCAAGCATGGTGGTGATACTTGTAATCCCAGTACTTGGAAGGCTGAGACAGGGGAATTGCAGGTTTGAGAACAGCCTCAGCAAGTAGTGGGAGTCTCATCAACCTAGGGAGACTCTGTTTCAAAATAAATTAGGGCTTAGGGATGTAGCTCAGAGGTAGAATGAGCCTGGGTTCAGTCTCTAGTACTATAAAAAATACATTTTTTCATATATGTGTGTGTGTATATATATATAATATATATAATATATATATTAGCCAGATGTAGTGGCACACATCTGTAACCCCAGTACTTGGGAGACTGAAACAGGAGGATCACAGGTTCGCCGCCAGCCTCAGAAACTTAGTGAGGAGCCAGGCGTGGTGGCGCACGCTTGTAATCCCAGCATTCGGGAGGCTGAGACCGGAGGATCTGGGTTCCCGGCCAGCCTCAGCTACCTAGTGAGGCACTCCGCAACTTAGTGAGACTCGGTTTCAAAATAAAGAATAAAAAATAGGGCTGGAGGTATAGCTGGAAGGTAGAATGCGCCTGAGTTCAATCCCCAGTTCCGCAAAAAAAAAAAAAAGAAGAAGAAGAAACTTAGTGAGGCCCTGCACAACTTAGTGAGATCCTGTTTCAAAATAAACAATAAAATAGGGCTGGAAGTATAGCTCGGAGGTAGAATGCCCCTCGGTTCAATTACCAGCACCACACATACAAACAAAATATGGTAATTATCTGGGCATGGTGGCACACATCTGTAATCACAGTACTTGGGAGGCTGAGGCAGGAGGATCATAGGTTCGAGGCTAGCCTCAGCAACTTAACAAGACCCTGTTTCAAAATAAAAAATAAAAGCTGGGTGTCGTGGCACACGCTCGTAATCCCAGTATTTGGGAGGCTGAGACAGAAGGATCGTAGGTTCATGGCCAGTCTCAGCTACTTAGTGAGGCCCTGCCACTTAGTGAGACCCTGTTTCCAATGAAGAATAAAAATAGGCTGGGGGTGTATCTTGGAGGTAGAATGCCCCTGGGTTCAATCCCAGTACCTAAATTAATTAATTAATTAATTAATTAAATGGGTTGGAGATAAAATGCCCCAGGTTCAATCTCCAGTGCCAAAAAAAGAAAAGAAAAAAAGATAGTTATTATAGTAGGTTGTTGTTTTTTTTTTAATACTGTAGAAAAGGGAGAGATTCATTGCACATGGGGATTTTGAAAGGCATTTTCAAGTAGCTGGATTTTTAATTGGATCTAAAAAGACAAATAGGACAAGAATGTTCCAGGGAGGACAGTAGTCTTGGGCATGTGGCATTTGTTTTTTCCAGGTTTCTTGCAGCCCTTGACTACTTGGCTGCCTTTGTTGTCAACTGCATATTTAACCAATTAGGGTGAGGAGAAACGTGGACTGGAGATAACCCTGGTATGAAAAGGCTTTGATCTGGGCCTTACCTTCTTCCTTTCTTTTCATCAGTGATTTTGATATGAATAACGACATTGCTCTTTCTTTCCATCACACACACACACACACACACACACACACACACCCCTCTGGGCCCTTTCCAGTTTCTCATATGATGTCCACAAGTCAAGTCAATTAGATTGAACTGATAAGACAACTTAATGACCCTGCTTGTCTTTGCAGGTAAACTTGAGAATGGAATGAATCTAACTGCCAATTCATTAACCTTGAGAGACAATTCAGATGTTGTTGTTTTGTTTTTTTGTTTGTTTTTACTGTTTGTTTAGAATTGAGCACACTTTAAATATGTCCACACCGTTTAATAGTTTCTTGTCCATAGGTTTTTTTTGATGGACTCCATTGCTATTCTTCATTAAGAACCAGATCCTAATGAATTCATTTGCCTTCCTCTAGAATTTACATTCAAGCAGGAAGATTTCTTAAAGGCCTCATAGAATGCTAACTTTCTAGTATTAAATGTAAGCATTTCATGCTGCCAGTCTTGGCACATCAAATTCTTGTCCACATCAGATTCTTAATTTTTCTTTTAGTTTTCTGGGAGACAATTGTTCAACCTCCTCTCTTTCCATTTTTTTCTGGTTTTGTCATCCGTGCCGCAGACGCCCCATGCTATGGATGTTCATTAAGGGATTGGTAGGATTTGGGTCCCTAAAGACAAATATTTTATTAGCTCTTAATGGTGATCTGCTATGGAAGGTTACATTTCAGGACATTATTTATTTTAGTATGCTTGTAACTTGTTTTTCAGGAGGGTTTTTTTTTTCTTTTTTTTTTTTTTTCCCTTCCTCCTTTTATATTTCTAACTGAGAAAAACCATCCAGAAATGTCTCCACTGCCACCTACTTGCAGCTTGGAAATTGACATGTACCTAGCCTCTCAAATAAAGCTGGTTGTTTTTTTCCCTGCCAAGGCAAGATTACTGTCAAGAATACTGTAGGTGGCATTGTGGATTCTCCTCATGTATTTAAAGGCACGGGTTTTGTGAAATTGCTAGGAAAAACACCTATATTATAGGATTTTTACTAACATTCATGGAGACGGCTTTTTCTGTAAATGTGGTATGTCTTCTTCTATGATAATTGTATTGCTGCAAATTATATAGGTAACAGTCTAAATGAAAATATCATTCCTAAATGCTTTATTCATATTTATATTAGGATTACGTTGCTGTAGTCATAATCCTTAATAACTTCTTATAAAGCACGTTATATAATGCATTCCTGATGATGCCGGGGAAAGCTGTTACCTAGCACATTGTGAAAGGCAGACATTTAAAAAAAACAATGTATGTTCCTATTTAATGCAGAGAGATGAGTTATCAGACACAGTGTGTACTTGTAATTTCATAAATAATAATAAGGTGTGTGTAAATGGCTCTTTAATGCCCAATGTTATTATGTAGAGAAGAAAGTGAACTATTCTAATATAATAATAGATATGAGGATTTCAAGCCATTTTTTTTCTTCTCATCATTGCAGTGACCACTCTTTGCCTAATGATTTCATTTTATTGCAAATCCTCTAGTTGGAAGTTTAAAGATTTGACATTGTTACATGCATTTAATACATGTTATTCTACATTTTATTCCACCTACTAAAAGTATATTGCCCTGTCTTAGTGTATTTAACTGAAAATCCTAGCTTGAGTCATTTTTTCAGCATGCTCTGTAGCATCTCCCATTTTAAAAAAAAAAATGGGCATCTAAGCATCTGCCTAAATTTTTAATTGTTCCCCAAACCTCACCTACCTCATTTTTTCCAATGTTCACACAATATACCTAGACTTCGTTGTTATTGTTTTTTTTTTTCAGAATATTTTGACAGTCTTGCTGATCATTCTGAATCTGATAAATCATTGGGATCACCTCATCAGTGTGTATATCTACTTATGTACACATCTATGATTAGTGATGAGAAATATGTTATTCTTTCTCATGAGTGCAGAGGTAGGAGTTCAGCATACAGGGCTGGTCCTTTTCCAAATCCGTTCAGTGCCATCTAATTTCCCATCTATACAGTTTGTCCCTAAGTGACATTTTAAAAGCAGCTGTAACTTTATGGTTGTTTATGTTCAGTGACTGCAGAATGGTTGTCTTAAGAGGAGAAAAACAAATCTTTGCTGCGTGTTCCATGGTTGGTATACGAGCAGTATTATGTTGGTACTTTTAAACAACTTCTAATGTAATCTGATTTCATTTGTATGCTGAACACTCTTTTTAAGATTTTTTAAAATCTCATCTAGAGAAACTGCAAGTCATTCCAGCTTCCCTACCGGCACCAGTAATGTATATAAATCTTGTTAGTGTGCAGCACATTACAGAGTGGAGTGGCATTAAAACTCCTTTGTTGCACAGTCATGCTTTAAGGAAGGCTTCCAGACCCAAAGATAAACTGTGCTCAGCGAATCCACTTCATTTGAGGGTGTGTGGAATACAATTTGTCTTATAAGGGCAACCCTTTCACATAATAGAGAAGCCAGGTGAGTTCATGTTGTGCACGCGGAAATCTGTGCTCCAGGATGAAATAGAGCTTGGTATTTGGCGGGCGTCTTCTCTGACAAATGCAGTAGAAGAACATATTGGACTTTGTGGGAGACAGTTGGTGGTCTTATTCAGGTGAACAAAGATCTTTGAAATTTCAGTTTCAAAAGCACAGTCTAAGGATTGTCCTGTTGGGGATACTGGTGATTTACTGCAGAAGAGCATCCCTTTAACTGGCTAAGAATCTTAACTTTCTTTGGTGGCAGATGATAAAGCCCTAGTGTGTCACACTAACAGTTTGTTGCTAGCACTTGGTGCAAGAAGGGAGGTGGCCCAGAAGGTGACTGTCCTCAGCAGATTCCTAGTGTTGGGTCACTTTCCTCGTCCACGTGAGCCATACCCAAAGTGGCTCTTCCTTTGTGAGCAGCTCAGCCCTCTCGTGCATTCGGGAGACGTATGGAAAGCCTCCTCAGAGGCTCCAACTGTCAGCTCCTTTTCTGCTTCAAGAAACGAGAAGGTGTCACACACTAGTTTTTTTGTTTTTGTTTTTGTTGTTTGCTTTTTTTTTAAGGGACTGTAATAAGTTATAGCTCGTGGTAGTTTTTTTCCATAGTGTTATTACCATTATTATCTTCTATAGCAGTAAAAATTGATTGTTGAGATGAGCAGTGTGAGAGACCCTCAAATTCAGGCAGCAGAACTAAATCTCTCATCTAGATAGAAAAAAAAAGTAGGAAGGGAAAGAGGGAGAAAGGGAGGGAGAGGCAAAGGAAGGAAGGGGAGGCCAAGAGAAGAGTATATTAACCTAATCATCTTCCTTCTTCTTCATGACTTCCCAGGAAATGTTTTGAGTGTTCATGTATATACCAAAAATACACCCTTCACAGTGAAGTTACATCTGCATGTGTGGGGGGTGGGGATGGGGGTACTCTTAGGATTGAATCCCGGGGCGTTCTACTTCTGAGCTATATCTCCAACTGTTTTTTTTCTTTTCTTTGGAACAGGATCTTACTAGGTTACTGAGAGTCTTGCTATATTGCTGAGGCTGTCCTTGAGCCTGTAATCCTCCTGCCTCAGCCTCCCAAGTACTGGGATTACAGGCATGAGCCACCACACCTCACTTTGAAACTACATTTTTAAGTTATAAATCTTAAATCTGGGACCATCTGTCACCTCTTTGGGTCATCTTTGACCATATCTACATTACTTCCGTAATTATAATGACTTCATACATAACTCCACATGTAAGATTTGTATTTGTAACAAAATGGCTAAGTACTATTTGGATACATATTTGGGCACACAGGTAAATATGAGGAGACAAATACTTCTGAGCCCCGGAACATAGAGAATACAGCTAGTGGCTAAAACAGAGAATAGGGGATCAGGAATTCTTAAGTTTCCTCAATCTGAAGCAAACTATAGTATTTTTCAGACTCTGTGGGTAATTAGACTTACTTTAAAATGTTTTAAGATAGATATTTAAGATACAATAAAATAGTTTTAAGTGATAATATGCCAGGGTCTCATACAGTGGTTAGGTTTAAAAATTAGGGATTGTCAAAATAACATTCTGTGGGTGTCTTTTGTTTTTTTTTTTTTTTTCATTTCTGTGTTGCATATCAATTCTTCAGTATCATCCCTGTGCATAACCAAGCAGACTTATAAGCACTTAACACCCTCTTTGACTTTAGTGGTATTTTGCATCCTTCCAAAATCATCAGAGCATCAGCAGTGTTTGGACCAAATGCCTTGCAGTGCTGGCTCTATTCCGTCTTGAGATGTGGCCACGTTCCTGTCCATATTGAGATATATTTCACAATCATTAATAATGCATCATCCACATACCATTTCTAGAAATATTTTTTATTTATAGCCTGGCTCCTTCCTTCCCTACCTCCAATTGCCAAAGGAGCCCTCAGAGCCTCCTGCCCCACTTTTCCCTCTTTCCCCTCATATCCTAGGCATTATCCTTTACAAGACTTTCTGAGCACCAATGAGCAGGTCGGTCTTGCTCCTTCACGAATCAAAAGGTCTCCACTGAGTATGGGGGGATTCCTCTGCGTGAAGCTTTGTGTGCAGTGCCTCACGACCATCCTTAAATGTAGGGCTGGGATGGGGGTGGCAGTCTGATCTCCTTCACCATCGGTACAAAATTGTGACCGTAGGATGTCACAGGTTGGAAAGAATAGATGCTGCTACAGGACCCTGGAAACATTTTTGTTTCCTTTTATGTGTTGATTTTCAGAAATATGTCTTTTTTTCTATGCATTTTCTTCTATAAATATTTTCGCTGACAGTCATTTTCACTATGTCAATTATTTCTATCAGTCCATTAATACAGTTTATATGGGATCGATTTACTTGAATTTTTCTCTTTCTCCCTTCTCTGGACCTTCTTGCCCAAGCTCCAGGTGTGAACTCCTAACACACACACACACACACACACACACACACACACACACACACACACAGGAAAGCTGAAGAACATGCATTTTTAAGAAAGGAGGCCAGCAGAAAGTGACAAACGTGTAGGGATAACAAGTAAAGAGGAAACCATGCTAAGTCTGGCTATTTTGTAACCTTATTTATATTGATTGAAAAAAAAAAAATGCTTCTTTGCAGAAGCCTCTTCCCTTTGCTCTTTTGCCTGCTAAACTGAACAGGAAGGAGAAGCCCATGATAGTCAGAGTGCTTGGCAGTGCACCGACGGTAGTGATTTCGTAAATATTGTGGTGTCAGTTTTATTTCATTTATACAATTTATTTCATTGAGAAATATTGGGTAAAATAGATTTCCAAAACAAACGTTATGACTTATATTCTCCTAGGGTGAACAGACTGCATTTCTCATAAGCTGAGGCTGCAGATCTCTTCGAAGGAAAAATGATGGGGGTTGATACTACAAATCTCCCACGTAGCTCTTAGGGTGTAGATTTTGAGGTAGGGAGACCAGAATATTTAAATAGCGTGGAATGCTTAGCTATATAATGAAAAGTGTGATCTCTAGCCATAATTTAAGTTAGGGACAATTTTAACATTTAAAATTTTTATTAGAAAGTCTCTTTGTCAGATTACATGACTATCCATTTTAGGGGGATCATTTTGAATTTAATAATGATGAAGGTCATGGTTTTTTAATCTGTTATATACTATATTCTTCACCCCAATATGCCACACAATTGTCTTTATATATTTAATAAGTATTGGTGTGTAAAGAGAAAAAAAAATCCTATTTTACGTGGCTAGGAAATAAAAAAAAAAAAGAACTTGCCTATATTGCCTATAAGTAGCAGAGCAAAGAGAGTAGTTCGGGTCACCTCTAATGAGTGCAAACAGAACACTACTGCCTCCACTGTTAGACATAATTCTGACTTAAGGTCCAGTCATTTTGTCTGGCTTTAATTTTAATTGTATTCTTTTAATTAAAAACAAGATAAGCCGAGGAAGAGGTTTTAGACTCCTTTCCTCTTCGTGTCTTCACCGAGGATGAAGAACACCAGGATCTCCCTCCTACCAGGTCCCTCTGTCTCTCCTGTGATGACGTTCAGCCTTCGAAAGGAGGAGCCCAGGAGTGGGAGGAGCTTCTGATTCATTTCAATGTGTAGAGAAATTTCTATGAAAGGAATGAAAGAAACTTCAAGAACTTAGCCAAAGGAAAAACAAACCCCCAAGCTTTCAGAAAGTTCAGGTCTCTTTGGGCTATATCATAGATTTTCAGGCCATTGCTCATGACGTTAAAGTTGTATTTCTTTGCATTACTGAAATTCACACTTCTCATTAATTTGAATTTACAGAATTTAATGATATTTCTAAGTGACAGAAGTATGGGGGAATTCTTGTCACTCCGAGAAGAAATGGTATCATGTTTAAATAAATGCACTTTTCTTCCAAGAAAACATACAGACAAAACTTTACATTGTGCATCTAGTTGACCCTCAGACAAAATGAAAGAATGAATTAATGTTCCATGTGCACCACCAGGAAGCTTATGTATTGTCAAGAGGCTGTAAAATAACATGGCTGTAGTTTATTGAAGTGTAGATATAAATAGTTCTTGCATTTATCTTCAATCATAAGTATATGGTTATGTGCACTTTGGGTTTATAAATCTATGACCCATGCAGACATGAGTTCATAATACTGTGTATAAAGAAACTAGTTTAAATTTCACAAAGTGTTTATGTCTTATGTATAAAAGCAAGAACTGGAGATTTAAATCCATATATGCTCAGTAGCAGCAAATAGCAATCCGTAATGTACAAATGTTGTGTCTTCCATTCCATCTCTGTGAGAAGGGGTGGAAGTCACTTGACACACTGTGCGTTACGAACTGAAAGGGGGAAAAAAAGAAAAGAAAACATCTCCTGAAAGAAGTTTCTCTTACCAAAAGTTTTCCTAGTGTTATTTTTATAGCCGAGTGAGAGAGAATTTACAGGGAGCTGAAATCATTGAAGCTAATTAGTTGAATGGCCCTATTATTTATCCAGGGACACGTAGTACAATAATTGCTATTGCAGGTTTGAAGCATCTCAGGGATATTAATTCCAGAGCTTTCATGTCATCTCAGTACAGTAAAACTTCCTAATGGCACCCTGAAGGTGCATAATCTCATTTTAAAACTACTTTTTCTTATTTTTTTCTGAAGGAACTGGCAGAATCTCCTTCCATAAAAGCTGAAAAAGGGGAAGAACTCATAATATTTTCCTCATAAGAAAGCAGTTATATTTTCTTATTATTTTTTTTTCTTTGCTGTGTGACCTTTCCTACCTTCTGATGAGGGGCTTGCTATGACATTTTATCAAAAGTTTACCTGAACTCTGCTCCCTTTGGTGGCAGCCCAAGCACCTCTTGATCTCTCCAAGGGAGACAGGAAAAGTATGAGGTGACATTGGCTCTGGTTCCTTCCACAGTCAGGTAGAAAAGGACTCGGTGGAGAGCCCAGTGCAGTCCAGGTTAGGGAGGGGAGAGGAGTCCAGTGCCTGTGCCTAAGAGAAGTCTCCTCTAGCCATCCTAACCCATACCTGATTTGGGTCCCCTTGGAGAAAATGACAACCATAATACCTCTATAAAATCACACCAAGAAATGCCACCGGTGTAATTTTAGAGGGAAATGAAGCCACTGCTCACAAAGCTGCTTGCACATCTTGAGTCAGGAGTAGTGAGGGTTGTTTGGTAATTGACCCACACTCATCTCTGGAAAACCATCTGAGTTCTACATCTGTCTTTCCTTACCACTGGACCCCCCCCCCACACACACACACACACTCACTCACTATTGTATTATTGGGCTTGCCACAGTTAAAAGACCTAAGATCTGACCCAGAAAAAAAAAATCCACTCAAAGTTTTAAGAGTTAGATTCCTAAGTATCCCATTGGACTCCAGGGGTCGAGGAGATTTGCAGAACCCATTTCATCAGGCTGAGGAATCAGCCTCCAGCCTTGTTCTTGCTACTCTGTCTTGCAAATTTCCAGGGAGAAAAAGATCTGGCCTCTCCTTTAGGATGGCTCACAACCTGCCATGGCGCTCCTCAACTTCACGTTGTGGCTCTGTACATGAGGAGGGACCGGAGGACCACAGTAAGATGTTCCCACAAGGGACCAGGATGGTGCCACTCAATCTGTGGTCTTAAAACGTAGACAACAATTCATATCCAGTTTCCAAGACCTGGAAGCAAATACAACTCTTACTACACTGTTAAACCCAAGAGAAGTTCTACAGCATCTACACCAGCAAAAAGCAGTCATGCTACAATTAGGAAAACAAGCAGCTGGATCAGCACACACATGCATGCGCATGCGTACACCATCTTAGAGCTTTGGACATTTTTGTCATTATACCTTAACTCCTTTGTTAAAGTTTCTTTGAGTTCCTTTAAATCTAGTGTAAACTTATTTGAATGGCAGTTCTGTTCACTAAGGTCTTAAGGAGGACAAGATACTAAAATTGTAACATGCTATCCTGTTATCATTCATGATAAGGATTGATAGGTTTCCCCAGAATCCATCGACTGCCTTCTCAGATACAAGAAATGCAAGCAAAGTAGCAACTAGTTCATGGCTTATATCATATCCAAAATAACATATGCCAGAAAATCCTATAGAGCTGCTTATGGGACCTCTCTCTTGCTAAAAAAAAAAAAAAAAAAAAAAAAAAAAACAGTGCCATCTCTTTATCTGACTCTTGGTCTCTAGAACTACTGCTGAGTGAGGAAACCAGAATTAAAATCAAGGACCCGGTAGTCCTGACCTTTAAGAACTAAACAAACCCAGTCAGTAATGTATATTCTCTCTCATGCTCCCCCTCTCTTCCTTTCTCTTCCTCTGTCTCTCTTACATATATTATTTACTCAAGAGTCTCTACCAACCCTTTGGGGGCTGTTAGAATCTATTTTATAGTTTGTTGGTCACTGACCTGATAAGTCATAATCGCTCAGGAAGAATCATCACAATTTTATCAGGTAAGAACAGCCACTTCACAGGCACAGTAAATTCTTAGGCTTAAAATCTGTGCAGTTATTTATTTTTTTTTTCAGAAGAAATGTTAAATGAATGCTTTATGCATGCATTGAAAGACTGCTCTTTTTTCGAGTTTAGCAATGGTGTTTTGGAATTAAAATTACTGAGCATTCAGAGAAAGAATCAAAAGGAGAATTTTGAAATTTGACATAGTCCTACCCATATTTGACTTTGAAACCTTCACAACTTCTCCACACCCTGAGTTTCCATTTGCAAAAAAAAAGGGGGGGGGATCTTTGTTGTGTGTTTTGTGTGTGCAGCAGGAGGTAGGGAGGTGATACAATGAAATATCTGATGTCTAATGTCCTTTAGAAAATCCGAGCACATACAGAATTTCATGTTTTAATCAATTTTATGGCTGAAATGCTTTTGAAAGCTCTTATTTTGGAAACACAAGAAAATTCCGACCTAATGTGTTAAATCACTAGGTTGTCTATATCTTTTGCCCCAAGATAGACTTTTAAAATTCATTAAAGCTACATAAAAACAATTCATTTCCAGGTGAAGCTCCTCTGTATTAAAGGGGGTTTGTTTGCTTAAATGTTTTCTTGTCCCTTTCAAGTTATAAACTTATTATAACACAGCTTTGCATAAGAATGCTGACAGACCCTTAACTATAACAACGTGAATGGTACTACTTTCACTTTAATTTGGCTTGATTTAAATGAAAAGAATGTAGATAAAAGAGGGTATACATTTGGAGGTGATTCTATATACTTGGTTTTAACCAACAGTCTTTATAAGTGTTCATTAAGAAACTCCACTAGGCATGTTTCCTGCTGCAGAATAGACTTTAACGGAAGAAATAAAGCTGTGAAGATTCCGTTTTCACTTTGTTTCTCGTAAAGACAGTCAGGATCCAACATAAACAACAATTTACACCCAGCATTTATTCTGGAAATTACAGTATCGTGCAGTTAACGCACACAGATAAATAATGTTTTATGGGATGCCGTGGAGTCCTTTCAGGGTAGCGGATGTTTAACCGAATTAAAGGATTTTGAGAACTCAAAGCTCTCATTTTAAGCAGGTTTAAACAGTTAATATTACGAAACACGAGCACAGAGGAGCTAGCCCAAATATATTTTTAATGCACAGTTATTTTATTTTCACGATTTCCCATTTTGATTTTATTACTGTTTGGCACTTCCGTTTATACTAAGTTACTTGTCTCCCAGGGCCTCTCCCTCAGGACCTTGCTTGCTTTATGATGACATTTCTTAATCCACTTTTTAATCCCCTATATGTCTGCAGGTGTGGAACTATTAGATGTGGAACCATAATTCCTGATAGATGGAGTTATATAACAGGGATGATTATAGGGTAAAGAATCGTGATTTTAAATAACAATACCAAAAAAGAAACTATTTTTCTTTAAAAATAATAATAAATAAATAAAAGGAGAGAATTGCATATTTAGGCTAATTTCTGAGCTTTCTGAGAGGGGCAGTTAAAAAAAAAACTACCGGGGGGTGGAGGATGGCTAAAGATGTAGCTCAGTGGCAGAGCGCTTGCCTAGCATGAGCGAGGCCCTGGGTTCCACCCCCAAATCCCCAGTACTGAAAAGTAAAACAAAAACAAACAAACAAAAAGCCCACTGTCTAGGATAGAAAAAAAAATCATCCTTCAGATCATGATAGATTATAATAGTTTGGAGTCACTTAATATAAAACATAAAATTCAGTACATGAGGCCAGGTACAGATATAAATATTAGGGAAAGAAATCCAGGGAAGGCAGGAGATGCTCCCATGGCAGTATCAGTGGAGGTGGGAGACTGGACAGGAGGCTCCAGGTGAAAAGCAAGGGCTTCCGCACGCGCCCCTAACGCGCTCTCCTGTCCTTCAGAGCTGTAACAAATCTGCGTCATTTTCAGTAGATTGCTCCCTTTCCGTGTTGTTAGGTCTTCCCAGCCTCCTTCCTCTCTCGCTTATGAGGCCTCTGCGTGCTCCCAGATAAGCAATATGTGTCGACAGCTATCAGCGAGCCATAATTTTTAGTCAAATTCAAATTGCGATTTCTAAATTTTACGAAAATTC